>LNAC01000964.1:0-89171 GCA_002007465.1 Ailurus styani
AAAAAAAAAAAAAAAACATCAGTTCCTGGGTTCTGTCCCCAGAGATGCTGACTTTAGAGATAGGGCCTAAGATTTAGCATTTGTATGGAGCTCCCAAATGATGCTGAGCCACATTTTGCAAAGCACTGAGCAAAAGAACTGGCTCTGGCCAGTGGCACACTATCTAAAACTTGAGCAACTAGCTAAAACTTCCTGGGCTCTACTTTCCTCATCTGAAAAGATGAACCCAATAAGCTAATAATCAATGCAAGAAGAGACTAATTCAGAAGTTGTTTTAATATTTACTAATAATGAGAATTAGGATTTCCTGAGTAATTCCTCAGCTCAATGCCAAGCACTATAATAGGCATTCTACACCACATATTATCTCTGATCTTCATAAGAACCTGCCAAAAGGGAGGTATTATCATCATTCAACAGGCAAGGACCCTGAAGTTCCAGAGAGGTACTTTGTCTCATATCCACAGCTAGGAAGTAAAAACCCTGCAATTTCAATCCACATTTGAATGTCACCAAAGCATGCTTTCAAACCTCCCAAATAGGCATAATTAGCTCCTAGCTCTACCTGAAATTGCTTGTGTGGCAACTCCTAACCGGTGTGCAGGAGAAAGTTGGGCCTCCTGACTATAGGTTGCAGCCCCAGCCTCCAGCCTTCAGGCAAGTAAAAACAGCTTCCCCACTTGCCCTCTGCTGATGATGCTATTTGATGGAGTGTTGAGACCAATGATTACCCACTCTTGAAAGCAATCACTTCATCCTTCATCCTTCAATGATCAGCAGCAGGGGTGCCTAGGGCTGAGAGAGCTTGCAGCCAAGGGTGGGGGGGAAAAAAAAAACAACTTTCAAAATCCAGGGAGCTCAAATGAACGCCTCTTGAGAAAATATATTTCAGAATTAAACGTTTAATGCTGGGTTTTCATTTTGTAACAGCAATGGGCTGTGGAAACAAGTGCCAAAGAGCAGGAGGAGACTTGCAGCGACCCTCGCCAAAAACAGAAAATCATTTGTTGCTTCCTAAAGTGGTATTTGAGCCCAGCGGGCAGCACTTAAGATGTGACTGGATAATGGCTGTGTGACACACCCCTCTAATGAAGCTGTCACACAGATACTGCTGAGCAGCCCGAGCTGGGCTTTGCTTGTGCTGTTTAGGATGAAGGTGATTCCCCCTGGCTACTTTAGTAACTTTAAGAGATATTATGTGAGCTGTCAGGAAAAGGGACCCTTCTCATTTGATGTGTGCGATATCAGAGAGCAAAATCCAACTACATCACCAAAGCCACAGACAGAGACTGGCTCACTTTGTGGGGATATTGAGTGTGTTCCCCAAAACTGGAGCAACTGAAAAGTAAACCCATCAGCAATTCTGTGCTGCCTTTTACGTTCATGGGAAAATCTCTATGTGAAATCCTTGCGGGTAGAAAAGAGGGTATATTAGTTTCCTCTTGGGTTACAACAAATCACCACAAATTTGGTGGATTAAAACCATCTACATTTATAGTCTTAGAGTTTTGGAGGTCAGAAGTCCAAATGTGTTTCCAAAATCAAGGTGTCAGCAGGGCTGCATTTCTTCTAGAGCCATTTTCCACATGGATACGTGTTACAGAGCCTGAATCGATTCTTCTAAACTTTCAAGGGTACACAAACTTAGCTGACATCGGGATCACCATTTCATCAATAATATGACATGCTTTCCTCCCAGAACTACTTATTCATTAGTGCACTCCTTGATCACCCATTTTCAAGAAGATTGGAATTTCGAAAACATTCTGACACTAGCAAAAAAGACCCATTCCTCCTCACTCTTCTTCCTGTTGAAACTTGCCTCTTCAACCAGGTAAGCCCTGACCCCATTTGCCACAACTCGTGATTGGTGCCTCTGCTCCCATTAAAGGGACAAATATTCAAGGACCTCTTCAGGGACCAAGATCTACGCAGCATGGAGTTAGTGCGCAAATTGGAGCCAGTGTCTCTTCTTTCTTCTGAAACGGTTGCAAGGTGAAAAGCTTACTACTAAGAAAGCACATCCAAAGTCCCTGCATAGGCTTCAAATTAGAATTGCACACAGCTTGTAAATTGGAGTTCTGAAATCTTAAAAGCCTCAAAATAGGGATGAAGATGTGAAACAATAATATATAATTGCAAAGCCATACCACCGATTGTATTATTCTTTCTCAATCTGCTTTGGGAAATTAAGACTGAGGATCACTCTGCTAAAACCAAAGGGCTACTGGAATGAGTGGTGTGCTGGAGCCAGCTTGTTGTTAAATTTCTAGGAATTTGGCAAGTCGATTGTTATACATAGCCATTATTAAAATTCTTATTATATACATTTATGATTAAATATTAAAAACAAAGTCAATAAATCCTCAAAACCCACCGCTCCTAATGATTTTACTATGTTTGATATATGTGCTTTTGAGATTATTTACACCTATGATAGCTGTAAAGTGGAAATACTCTAATGATGTATTGCCAGACATCTTTTCCCAAGCCTGCATTCAGTGCTATCAAGTGAATAGCTTAAAATCAACCACAGTGGGCATATCCACAGCATCGAAATATAAGTCAGGGCTTGATTTATTGCTTTCCTAACCATCGAGACATAAGAATGTGCTGGAGTGGGATGCCTGGATGGCTCAGTCAGTTAAGCGGCTGCTTTCAGTTCAGGTGATGATCCCAGAGTCTTGGGATCAAGTCTCGCATCAGGCTCCTTGCCTAGTGGGGAGCCTGCTTCTCTCTCTGCCTCTGCCTGCCACTCTGCCTGCTTGTGCTCTCTCTCTCTCTGACAGATAAATAAATAAAATCTTTAAAAAAATGTGCTGGAGAAAAAGTTAGTAATACAGATTACACTTTAACAGCAGGTTATGCCTATACCTATTGGAGAAAATAATCTTGTACTTTAAAACTTTTATCAAATTCAGCAAATAAGCTGTAGTCATCACTGACAAATGAATAAAATTCCAACATACTTCTTCTGTATTACTAGTTAATGGAAATGAAAATATCAGGGAGCATTCATGTTGAAACTATAGTCATTCATCAACTGAAACCACAGTGCAGGTAAGGATGAAAGGGTTTAGCAAAAACAAACAAATAAACAAACGCTCTGTGAGAATCAGTTCCTGACATAGAACATATGACAAAAATATCATATATTCTATTATTTGTAATACATGTGGTTGATGCTAGTAAAATTTTTAATAAACTTAAAAACACGTATATATGTGCTGTACATATCTATGCCTACACATACTCTTCTTCATAGGACTGGGGAATAAATATCTACAGCCACACCACTGGTTACATTTTTTTAGGAAGAGGCACTTCCCCACTAAGACAAGTTACAAAGTGAATACGCTAAGGCCAGTCATAGCATTCACTGTTAAAAGAGACATGAAGGTGGACCTACATATGGGCAGAGACTAGAGGCAAACTGGATAGAACCTGTATTAAAATTACTAAGAAACCTTCTGTATACAAAGCAGGCAGGGTTCAAGACTATAAGAGAATCACTTTGAATAAAATCTTCTGAAGGCCCAGCTAATAGTGCTCTTGAGAAAGCCAACTATTATAGAAAAGGAAGCCAATGGGAACTGTACAAAGATTTTTCAGTTTTTAGTCTCTAAGATGTCTCTTTTCTCTTTGGATTCTGTCACTCTTACATGCTTTGTCCCTTTGGGTTTTCTGGCCTTCCCTCCTCTCCTTGTCCTACAAAACCTTTATGGACTTTATATCCTGTGAGAGCAGGAGTTGTATCAGTCTTTTTCATCTTGTTAACACTAAGACAGTCATGACATGTAGTAGGCATTAACAAATATGTATTTAAATAACAAATATTTTTAAAAAAATTTTTTTTATTATTTGCCCCAGGGATACAGGTCTGTGAGTCATCAGGCTTACACCTTTCACAGAACTCACCATAGCACATACCCTCCCCAATGTCCATAACCCATCCACCCTATCCCTACCCTCCCACCCCCCCAGTAACCCTCAGTTTGTTTTGTGAGATTAGGAGTCTCTTATGGTTTGTCTCCTTCCCGATCCCATCTTTAAATAACAAATATTTAAGAACAAAATGGAATCATGACCCTTTCTTTTATTCTTATTTCAACTAATCATGGCTGGAATTTTGTAAAGACATTATGAAAGCAAACACACACACTCTCACACATGTGCACACAAAGAGAAATAAGCAAAATTCAAAAAGGTAGAGCTTAAAAAATACAAATTTACATTCTTATGGGAGGTAATAAGAATGCCTGCCAAGCACAAAGCCACTGTACTGTTTTCATACATTGTCTGAACCTCATCCATGTGTTGTCCATTGGCAGAGCCATATTGTTTTCTGACTCCTAGGAGGTGATCTAACTTAAACCTTTACAAGTCAAAGGTAAATCAAAACCCAAGTGCTTTTTTTATTCTAAGCCATCCATGGCCTCTCAGAGCCTCCCAGGAATCCGCAACTCATTTGTAAGGTACCAACAATAGTATAGTGACTTTCTTCAAGTTACCACTTTCACTTAACTCTTCGTGTCTTTTATGTTCCTAGGGAAAAGGGAAGTGAATGAGTGCCAGGTAGTTACTGTGAGGATCCAGGAGCAGAACAAGTCAGAGTACAAAAGATTTTCCCAGGCATCCCAAGCACCAAAAACAGAGAAACCAAATATGTTGGCGAGTTTGGGACATGAAAACATTGGAGACAAATGTAAGAGACTCTAGAGCTAGGTAGAAACTGAACAGTAATGAGCACAAATAATAGAGACAGAAGAAAAGCAAGAGAGGCAGGAAAATTGTCATGTTTGAATCCATAGGCCCACCTAATATTCAAGTTTTATTAGCTCTGAATTATGTGGTAATAGGCTGTTTAATTTAAAGGCATGAAGTCATGATAAACACAGACTCCTCCATAACCATGTCTGTGAATAGTCTTTAGATTTATAACTTTATGACATAAATTGAATAGAAATATATGTGGTCAACATTATTACCAAAGCAAGAGAAAGGTAATTTCTTCATAAGATACCTCCTTAGGCTCTACAAAAGTTCTGCTTTCTTCCAAAAGTTCTAATCTTCATCTAAGTAAAATTTTAAGATCAGAGATCAAGGCTTAAAGTACTAAAATTTAAGTTTAAAGCTGGGATATAGATAGTTCGGTCATGGCAATAAATGGATAAAAGACAAAACAACTTTGAAAGAAGAATTTAGGATCAGGAGGTGGTATGCACATTAGAGACCACCAACATGTAAGAACTGAGTCTTCATGGAGTCAATTACCAGGGGATGCATTCCAAAATGGAAAATAAAATTGCAGGATGACAACAGCTTAAGGTTGAGCTTCAACAAATTCCATAAAGGAAAATTGAAAATTAAAAACAAAAACAAAAGCAAAACAAAAGAAAACAAACAAAAAACCCACTTTGTAACAGAGTTCAAGGACAATGGGTGAGTCAAGATGAATGTGGAAAACTATGGATGGATAGGGTTTATAGAAAACAGTCTCAAGACTGATTCTCCAAAGTGATTAAAAATGGGGTGTGTCTTCTAGTGATGTAAAACACCTCAATCTTGCAGGTCTTTAGCAGAAAACATATAGATATTTGCCAGGGATGCTATAGAAGATATTCTTATATTAGATGAGGTAGGAAATGAAGGATATTATATTATTTTAGTGGCAAAACACAGAGTTCCATTCAGTCTAACTCATGCTATAAAAATAATTGTAGCCATAAGGTAAGGAAATATTTGCCAGATATTCATGAAGAGAAATCGCAATATGGCTATACCTAAGGACACTGGAACAAAAATTAATTCTGTACTTGTTGAAGCTCTAGGGACCTCAGCAGCACATGTCTGGGGATTTTAGTCTCAGGTAGGCTGTCAGTAATGTGGCTAAGCTCTCAGCTACCATCTCTGCCTGTTTCTCCTTCTGTCTCTTGCTTCTCTTATTTCTACCTGACTTCCTTTTCAATCCCATCCTCTGCTAACCCACAGTTTCTGCTTTTTTTTTTTTAATTAACATGTAATGTATTATTTACTCCAGGGGTACAGGTCTGTGAATCATCAGTCTTACACAATTCACAGCACTCACCCATAGCACATACTGTCCCCAATATCCATAATCCAGCCACCATAACCCTTCCCCCTACCCCCCCAGCAACCATCAGCTTATTTCCTGAGATTAACAGTCTCTTATGGTTTGTCTCCCTCCCATCTTGTTTCATTTTTTCCCTCCCTACCCCCACACCCCCCTGCCCTCTCTCTCAGATTCCTCATGTCAGAGAGATCATATGATAATTATCTTTCTCTGATTGACTTATTTTGCTTAGCATAATACTCTCTAGTTCCATCCAAGTCATTGCAAATGGCAAGATTTCATTTTTTGATGGCTGCATAGTATTCTATTATATATATAATATATATTATATATATATATAATATATATATACACCACATCTTTATCCATTCAAAATGTAGTGATCCAAAGGGGCACGTGCACCCGAATGTTTACAGCAGCAATGTCAATAATAGGCAAACTATGGAAAGAACCTAGATGTCCATCAACAGTTTCTGCGTGTTCATGACTTTAACTTACTCATAACTACACACTCATGTCTATTATGGTCCTTCTCCATGTTTCTACTGCTTCTAATGTGAGTTGTTCCATACCACAGAAAAGTGCACAACAGAAAGGAAATTGATTATCTCATAAAAATTATTGTTTAGTTGACCTTTTAGCACTAAGCTATATTATAGACCACCAGTTAGCTTAAGGTTTGTCTACACATGGGTCAGATCCTTACGTCTGATCCCAGCAACTTTGTTCAGAGTAGAATGAAGTCACATAGTAAAGAAGACAGCGGCTCAGAGCTGGCCCATCAACATACTCTGTAGACAATCTAATTTCTCTTAGGAAAGAATGGTGGACATTCTGGTTAACTCATTTAGAACAATGGGTAGGAAGAAAATGTAAAAAAAAAAAAAAAAGTCCCTAAGGTTTATGTCAACTCTCGGTCTATAATTCTGACAGCTGGGAGTAGCTATGCAAGGAAGATATCAAATAAGAGTTCTGGTGGTCTTGTTAGAAGCACCACTATTGCCTTACCTGCCATCTGGGTCATTTTGACAGCAACTAAACACTAAGAAAGTGAGGTTTTGCCCATGAATGATAGAAAGCATTCCCTTTGCCCAAGGACCAAAATAAAAAGACAATAATCAAGCCCAGCAGCCTGACATTTCTGTCTGGGTAATATCTCAGACAGTGTGAAGAGGGGGACAATGGGCTGGGCCTGGCACACGTTCTCACGCTGAGACAGCAAGCCAAGAACATTTTTCCTAGAAAGCAACCTAGTGGGGAGCCTCTGTGAAAAAGAGAAATATAAATTATTCATTTTCTGTTCTTTGTCTACTACCCCCAGGAAGCCTGGTTTTTCAGAGGCAAACAGAGCACAGAGGAAGGTATCAGGACAAGTCCCTTGCACTACGCCCAGCTGAAGATCACTGCTTTCTAATGAGTGTGCGTGCACAGCAGACTGCAAGCAGCCTGGATGGTAGCAAGAAGGGAAGCCTGTCACTGATCTGACTGAGAGGCAGACCCACAAATTTGTCATGGCTCAGCATTTAATGAATGGGCAAATCACTTCAATCCTGTGGATTTCAGTTTTATTAGCTATAAAAAGAAAGAAATATAAGAGGATCTTCAAAGAGCTGGTCCTGGAAAAGCACATTGCCAAGACTGGAATTCTCTCCTGTCCAGCCAGCCTCCCTGGCTCCTAGGTCTCTCTTTAAGTAAGAGAAAACATCATTTAGAGAACTGCAACTTTGGGAGTCTTCCCAAAAGAGTACTCTCTGCAGAGCATAACACTAGAGAGAGTGAAGAAATTAACTCTTGAAGAATGTCTTCTGCCTGCAGAAGGATATGGACCAGCAAAGTCATCACTGCAGAAAGGTACAAGAAGGTGTCAAACCATGAAGATCATTTTCAACAGCAACACTATTAGCTATGACAGATGAAACCTATGTAAAACCTAGGTCCTGCTACCAGAGTGATCCTTTTCCAGTTTTCTATTCTCCTGTACTTTGGAAGTAGGACTGGAATCCTTGGAATAAATAAGTAAAATTGTTGGACAAGTTGGTGAATAGGATCATGCATGTTTCATTTTGAGCTTACTTTCTCACATACATGCATATACCCAGATTTAAGAATATCTATTTCTACAATATTTTGAAGGAGGGCTTGCTCATATTTTTCAATTGTGGCCTTAGTGGTTTGTTTTATAGAGGACTTTGCAACGTCTAGTTCTCTTATTATTGTCCCTAAAAGTGCTTCTCACATGTAATTGTAGGGGAAAAGATGATAAATTTTTTTAAAGTAACATAAAAATTCATTCATTAAAATTAACCAAAAATAGTTAAATCATACTTGTCCAACTACCTAACAGGAACATAAATATGCATTCTAGATTATTAAATGTAATCAAATTTATTATTTTGTTATTTCTTGGGTTACAGAAAGAATAATAGAATGACTATAAAATTTCTGGTGACTGAGGAAACAAATTAGTGAGTGTTTATCACAAGAGGAATAATATAGGATGAGAAAAATAGTAATAAATACTTACAAATCAATCCCTAGTAATTTGAAACCATACAGAAGTTATGTTAGTTCATTCATTCAATAAAAACTAAGTACATAGTATATATATATACCTACATATGTGTATGTGTGTATATGCATATGTACATGTGTGCATCTCTATTTGTGCGATAGTATCTACCCTAGACCTCACTACCATTGGAGAGGACAGACAGGAAACAATACTAGAAGGCTCCAAGAGTATTCCACAGAAATAGAGTGGAGGCACTGAAGAGAAGATGTCAATTTTGTCTTGGGGTGCAGGAATGGAGAAGAGAAAAGGATGTGGTATTAAAACTCCAGAGGAAGTGGTGCAGAGGAGATTTGAACAAGACGTTAGTTTTCATGAAGCAGATGAAGATGGAAGGCAAATACTCTGCCAGGTTATAGTCTGTAGGGGGTTCATCAGCAACAGATGAGTAGGAAGGTCAGGTCAAAGAACAAGATAAGTTTGACAAAGCAAAAGTGAAGTTGCAGAGAATCATTAATGTAATCTTTGCCTTTTGTGAAGAACCTTGTATTCCTTTCTTGAGTAACATCCTGGGTCCTAACTGAATGGTCCATTGCTGCTGCTCCAAATTCCATGGTGAGAGGGACCCTGGGACTTTCTCTGATCTCCAAGAGGAAAAGAGCTGGGATTACTGATACCATGAACAGTTCCGAGTCTACCATGAATGCAGGAGCAGAGGAGGGCAGCACATCTGCCAGCTACTGGTCATTACAAACAAGACAGGTTAAAGATGTAATAAATATTCCTTGACTGATGGACAGGAAGACACCATCATAAGATTTGCTTGCACTAGAAACAGGAAGCCCTAATTATCCAGGATTAGTTTAATATGTAGCACTTATGACAATGCAACTTCAAACTGCATATCCTCAGGGAATTAGTTTCATGACTCTTCTTGGTGGCACATTACTATTTTCCAGGCACTCCTGGGAATAATTAAAATTCAAAACCAACATTCTCTCCAGAAAAGTCTATTAAAGTGCTAAATGGAAAGCAATTCCTAGGTGATCCATGCACTGAAAACTAATCTATAGTAACAAGTGGACAAGTTATCGCAGAGTCATCTCAGGGCCATCTTATCTCATCTCATTGAATGCCAATCACATCACCCTCATGCACTAGCACTATATGCTTTTCCTGGAGGAATTTTAGTTTATGGGTTCCTTCCTAATTTAGATCTCAGAGCATCTTTGTTTGTCTGCCTTCTTCACTCATTTATTTTCCCACATTTACTGAAAACTTATGATGTGCCAGTCTCTGTGACAACCAGGTAAACAGATCTAGAGCTGACTTTCTTGGAGCTCAAAGTCTAAAGGGAAAAACAGACATTTAAGTAAGAATTTACATTTCCCGCTGAATGCTCAATCTCCAGACTTTTTTAAGGCCATTTCTTGTTCATTCTTTTTCTTTCAACCACAAGGAGAAGCTATTTCATTTTGCTTCATTTTATTTTATTTCATTTTGCTGGCGCTTGTAATGTTTTCTCTCCTCTTTAATATTTCTGTAATGCTTTCTTTGCTTTTTTAGGCCTTGGAGTTATACACAGTCTCTCCTTGAGATTTTCTCTCCAGCTAGTCCTCCAAGGGCCTTTTTGCATGTTACTTTTTAAATTATCATTATAGGTCTGATATAGACAGATTTCAAGAATTTAACCTAAGAAAGACCTGGGAGGTCAAGGGATAGAAGTTGGCAGGACGGGGGATGACTTTAATACTTGGATCAGCCTACAACATTTATAATCCCAGGCTTTACTGGAGATGTTAGAGGTTAAACAAAAATCTCTAAAGAGGAGGCAATGTTATAATAACCACATTTTCTAGTTTCTATAATTGATTCTTTAACATCTTGAGGCTTTGCTGACTGTGGGGGATTGCCCCTCCCAGGGTTAGTCAATTCCTAAAGACAGTAAAAGACTTGCCTTCAAGCACGCCTTTTGTAAATAAACCAACCAATCCATCACCCACACCACCACCTCCTTTATCAAGCTTACACTCATTCACCATCCTCTTGTTCTACTCTTCCCAAAGCCAGTTGACAGTCAACTAGGCCCAGCTCTTACAATCCAGAGCCCATGAAAATTATTCAAACTAGCCAATCCTAAACTTATTTACCCTGCCTTGCCCATTCCTTCCCACAGAAACCACAATAAAGGCTCTTACCCACATTTACCCCCACGCCCTCTGCCTCCTGACCTGCCCCGGTACTTTCCCATAGGAACCTCATGACTTGGCATCCACCCTCCTCTTGGATCTGTGAGTATAACAAGCTACCTTTTCAGGGGGAATTGGTCTCCTATTTTTGGCCTTGCCATAATTGCATTATAATAAAATCTACATTTAAAAAAAGATTCTTGAACTGAGATGATTTCCTTAGACTTCTTCAATTGGGAATGACCCAGAGTTTGCCACAGCCCTTGGGCTTCCTCTAAAAGAACATAAGTCTTTGGTTTGCCCTGTAAGAATGGGTTTTGTGGTGGCCATGTACCTCTCAGATCTCTGACTGTAGGAAGTATAATAGAATGCTGGTCCAGATATGCACTCCATTCCATCACTCTATTTGCACTGAGGCCATACTTCCCATGTGCTACCCCCCAACCAGAGACAGAGGAATGAGCAAAACAGGGGCATTAAGGCAGGTATGTTCCTAGGAGATAAAGGACTCCTCTAATGGGCAACTTTGGCTTGAGGACTCCCTGATTACACTGCTTACCTGTCATGCTGACTACACTGTGGTCTAAGATTCTTCCCCTACTTTCCTACCTTCCCTCTCTCCTTCACCCGGGGTCAGACTTGCATCATGTTCTGCCAATTTAACCAGCCTTCCCTGGCCCTCTTCCCATTTTCTCTCAGTTGTTTCTCTTAGTCAAATTCTTGCTCATTTAGTTCTGCATTTATGTCTGTTTCTCAGAGGAATTAAAATAATACAAGTATCAGACCAGTAAGAATTGGAATGATTTCAAAACAGCCCATCTTTGTCTGCCTACCATGAAGAGACAAACTATACAAAACAAAATATCAGTGCTAGAAACTGGGGATTCATTCAGCTCCATTAGAGAGTCAATCAATTATTATCTTGGAGTTAATTAAGTTCTACTCAAGAAAGCATTCAGAATCACCCACATGTATGACTTTTTCTTTCTTGGGAACAAACTGAGACTCCTCTGTTATAGTCTATTCTTAATGCTGAAGTCTTTTAGGAGAATGAAAAGAGAGATAAAAATAAAGAAAAGAAAAAAAAAGAAACATTAACTCTAACAAGGTAAAAAAAAAGCATAATGCTGTCCAGGTGGTCCAAGGATTTAATTTCCTCTGTCAACATTGAGTGATGGGCTCAGAATCCAATGACCCAGTGATTAGGCTCTGACCCATATATTTTTAATAATGGCAGGTGTCCCAGATGTAACTTTTATTTCCCCAGGCCAAATTCCTGCAGCCACCATCAGGTAGGATGCTGCCTGTTTGAGATTATATCAGCATAGAACTTATTTCCTGAGCAAGAATAGTGTACACCTGATAAATCAAGCCTCGGCCTACAAGCAAGGGCTTCAGCTTCCTTCTAGCTTCCCACCATTTCTCCTATTGAGGTCACCATTTTAATTAATTGTATTATTATTTATAAGGTAGGTGGCAATGCATTATTACTTCACCTTTCTACCTTGGTCACAAGTGACTGATGCAGGGGAGGACAGCTTTACCAAGGTTAGTCAATAAGAAGGCCAACTGGAAGGTTATGAGGTGGGCTTATTTGAGAGAGTTCTGCCCATGAAGATGAGAGTGATAAACCATACCAATCAGATCTAACTCAGAACTCTGAATATGAGAGAGAGAGAGAGAGTAGTTTAAATCTGGAGGAAAAGTCAAAAAGGAAGCAGATCGTGTATGAAAAGATGGGTCATGAAATGGCAGAACACCAGCCTGGGAAAGAAGCAGAAGTAAGTAATCCTGCTGTTAGAACTGTACAAATAGCCAAAGACATCTTGGTTCCCAAGCTACTTTTCCATGCATCCTGAACGTGTGACAATTCCCATATTGCCTTGAGGCCTTGGCATAGCAATAACTTATTCTTACATGTAATACTCATTCCTACACTTTCAGATTCAGAGTGAGACTCTGCTCCTTGAAGGGAAAAAAAAAGTCACACAGACTACAATTACCTGGGGAGGAAAAACTGTTAAAAAAATATAGAGAGAGATTGCAGTGCTCTAACCTGTAGATTAAGATTTAGGAGGTCTGGAGTGGAAGACAAAACATATATACTTCTTACAGGCTTTCAGGTCATAATGACAATAAGCCAGATGTAAATACTACTGACCCAACACAATGACTAGTCAAGTCAGACTCCACAAATAAAAAACTCGTCAGAAAAGTATACACGATGGGGCACCTGGGTGGCTCAGTGGGTTAAAGCCTCTGCCTTCGGCTCAGGTCATGATCTCAGGGTCCTGGGATTGAGCCCTACATCGGGCTCCCTGCTCAGAGGGGAGCCTGCTTCCTCCTCTCTCTCTGCCTGCTTCTCTGCCTACTTGTGATCTCTCTGTCTCTCTCTGTCAAATAAATAAATAAAATTTAAAAAAAGTGATCTCCTTAAAAAAAAAAGAAAAGTATACATGATGGAGGAGTGGAAGGCCGAATGCCTCCTGCTCCCCTAAGTAAATGAACAGTAACATACTTGTCATAAGTGTCTTCTTTAATAATTTGGTGGTTTGAGTTGTTACACACAGAATGGGATTCCTAGAAAAAGGTGACACTATCACAAAAATCATAGGAAGGACTCGTTTTCCAGCAAGTATGAGAATACTATGAAGGCAACTGTACAGATTATTCAAAGGGGGACAGTCACAGGAAAGGTAAAATCTATTTCATCACTCAAAGCCCGTGTGCAAACTGTAAGTAGAACTAATCATCTGAGGCTCAGCGTACAAATCAAACAATTAATCACCTGGGCCCTGAGATTAGGCAGATGTAAGTTCAAATTTCAACTCTGCTCTCTGTATACAAAATATATGACTTTGGGCAATCTGCTTAAGCTCTCTTGGCTTCTGTTTCCTCACCTAAGAAATAAGAATAGTACTAGGACCTTTGTCAGAGAGTTGTTTTGAAAAATAAATGGGTCGATTTATGTAAAGCACTTAAAACAGTAGCCAGCATGTATTAAGTGCTCGGTAAATACTGTTTTGCTACTGCTGTTGTCATTATTGCTCATGCAACCCCTAGCATGTAAAGTGAAATAGAATCACTTCTTGCATTTGAGGTTTTGTCCTAAGGCTCCTTGCTCCTTCCTGTCCTGCTTCTCTCTCAGTTCAACCCACATATGCATTCATCTGGTTCTTAGCCCTGTTGGACTAGACGTTTCCCTCTGATACCTCTGGGATTCTGACTTTAGAATTCCCTCGTGGAATCTGCTTTAGATGGACCCCAACTAATTTCCTTAGCCTCATGATGCTGAGGGAAAAATACCTCAACCAGTATGCCTCTGGAAATCTAACACAATGTGGCCCGTGTGAGCCCCTATAAAACTGAGATTCCGAAACTGGGTAAATTATAGCTTTACTAGCTGATTGATGGCTACTTTCAGTGCTCAAAAGCAGCTAAGCCCCCGAACTGGTGTTTATCGATGGTGAGCTCCCAGGCACGCCGTGGTCCTCAAGCTTCAAATATCTGATATAAATAAGGGAGCAAATGCTTATAACAAAACTATGATTAAGTTCTAGCCAACAACTCTACTGTTAATTATGAGGACCATTTCTGTTATTCATTGTCTCAAGTTAAATTGCTTTACTTTCCATGGAGAAATTGTCCTTCAAAAAGGCCATATTTTCTCAAAGTTTCTATTGCAAGGCTGTGACGAGCAGGAATCCCAGCTGGACATTCAGTCTCTTTCAACATTAGTCTCTTTCACAGGATTTGATCTGCCTCTCCTGAGCTCAAACTTACGTCATTCAGAAAAGTCATTCAAATAGCTTCTGCCTCAAAGTGTTCCATTGAGAGTTTCCCCCTCCCACCTCCCCTCCCCACCCCGTGCCCCACAGAGAATGAGATCTGCTCTGATTAGCATAGAACCTAGCCAGCTCTTTTCCTATGATCAAGGACAACTTTTCCCACCTGTACTGGGAGGTTTTTAATCTACCAGCTGGAAACATTTTCTCTGAAAACAACAATGTTAAAGTCTATACAGGTGGGGTATAGAGGTGGGGGGTTACAAAGAAATATCTAGCACTGCCTCAGAGAAACTTATATTGCATCCAGACCTTGATTTAGAGTGTGTTGTGTTCCGCTCCAGAGATAACAAAAGGTTTAGCTGAAAAGCAACCCCTCTTGATTGGGGAGCTGGAAAGCCGTTACCCTAGGTGAAGTGAGGGCTACAGTTGGAAGCATGTAAAGCTCAGAAGTTCTTTCAACCACTTGTGCTCAAACCTTGCATCACAACTCAGAGTAATGATTAATTTTTCTACTGACCCAGACCACAAAGGGGAAATTTTCCTGAGCATGAAAATGAATTGTTTTTTGATAACAGCTCATCTTTAAAGATGTCCCACATCTTCCAGTATTAATGCCCTATGAGATTGCCTCCCCTTGAATCTGTGTTGGGAATTCAATTTCTGAAACAAATAAGTAAGAAAGCTACATGTCTTCTGAGGCTGGGTCAGAACAAGTCTTGTAGTGTCTGCCTTGGTCTCTGATTTGCTTACTCTGGAGAAGCAAGCCTCATGTAACAAGTCTGACTTGTCAGTGAAAAAGCTGTCTGGGATGTCCAGCTCTGTTGAGTCTTCTGATGCCTCTAACCCTGATGACATCTGACAGTAATATATGAGAGGACTCAAGCTAGAACTACACAGCTGAGCTCATTTGATGGAAAAAACATGAGGAATCATAATTAATTGCCATTTGAAGCCACTAGGATTAGGACAGGGGTAGGGGAATGTGGTTACACTATAGGAAATGACAGGAAAAACATTCTAAAAATTTAGGGGCACTAACTCCAAAGGTTACATAAAATCAGCCCTGTACTGTACAGGAATTTTACTTGAAAATGTTAGAAACACATACTAACTTAAACAACAAAAAGGGGATTGATTGGTTCAGGTAACTAAAAACCTTAGTCATGGATAATTCTGGCTCTAACTAGATCTAAGTGCACAAATGACATAGTAGGAAACTGAGTGCATCCCTTCACCCTCTGTACTTCAGCTGGCTCAACTCCCAAGCAGGCTCTTGCCTTAGCCACCAATGGCACTATGTTTGAAGCCTAATCTTTGGAAGCCCCAGTGGAAAGAGCTTTTCTTTCTCGACTCTTCCAGTAAATATACAGTATTGCTGGAGACTGGCCTAGTTTGGGCCACAAGCCCATTCCTCCAGCCAGAGATGAAATCAAGATTTTTTTCATAAACGGAGACTAAGAATGAAGGAGGGAGTCCCTGAACAAATGAGAGTGCTCATGTTAACGAGGCGATGACTTCAGGTTTAGTGGCAGGAATCCAAAATTTAAAACAGCTTTGAAAATCAGTTCATTTCTTTCTCACATACAAGTTCAAGCAGTGAAGCACCTTGCTTCCTTGAAGACATCAGGGGCCCAGGATTCTGTTATCCTAGTGCTTTGCCGTTATAAATACATAGATTCCATCTCTTAACTTAAAATGGCTGCTGTAGCTCTGTCCACCGTGATCACGTTCCCCTATTCCCCCGAGCAAGAAAGGCGAAAGAGGGGAGTACACAATGGTCACACATTGAACTTCTGTTCAAGTCCAAGTAACTAAACCTGTGTCACATGGCCATGCCCAGCTACAAGGGTCAGGAAATGTAGTCTTTATTGATGGCCTTATGCTTAACTAAAATTCTTGTTACAACCTAAGAAGATTTCTGGGAGACAACTAGCAGTCTCTAACATACACAGTTACCAGTAGAAAAGAGAATGAGCACGGAGTAGCAAAACAAAATGTGGAAAACAAAATACAGCGCCTTCACTGCATGCACCTGGATGGAATTTTTACGATTCTAAGGTATTTTTAACAATATGGGATTGTTTTTTCCTTGAAAATTATTAGCAGTGGCATTACTAGTATTAATGGTCCTCTATTTCTCTAATAAGTAAGACTGCATGTGATTTGGGCTATTTTTTAATTTGTTTTCTTTTGTTGCTTTTGTTATTTTTTGAAGTTTGTGCATGAAATTTTTTAATTAAAAAAAAGTACACCACTTTGCTTGGCAAGCTATCCCCTCTTCAGAACAAGATCATCTATTGTTGATTTTTTTTATAAAAAACTTCTCTTTGCAGTTGCATAGCCTCTCTTATCACCACCACCTCTAAAATGAAAATTAGAGTCTGTCAGTTTTGAATTTCTATGAAAGCAACAGCTAAACCATGTTTTTTTAGACAAATATTAAAGGTTACCTACTCACTTCTAAGGAGACAAAGAATAAATAAAAATAAAGTATACAAGGTAAGTTAGAATATGTTCATGGGCCTGACATTCAAAATTAGCAAATGTTGTGTTTTGATAGAGGCTACAGACCTTTTCTCTTTTTTTAGAAAATAAAATATTACAAACAAAATTGAAATTCCCTATCATATTCCCCTGTCCCATTCCTCTCCCTTCCTCCCTTGATGCATCCCACTTCATAAATTTTGTGTGCCTCGATACACATTACAATACTTTCTCTAATAATAATAATCATGATAGAAAACATAGTGCCGGGGCACCTGGGTGGCTCAGGCCTTAAGTGTCTGCCTTCAGCTCAGGTCATGATCTCAGGGTCCTGGGATCCAGTCCCGCATTGGGCTCCCTGCTCTGCAGGGAAAGCCTGCTTCTCCCTCTCCCACTCCCCCTACTGGTGTTCCCTCTTTCACTATGTCTCTCTCTGTCAAATAAATAAATAAATAAATAAATAAAAGAAAGAAAAAGAAAACATAGTGCTCACTCTGTGTAGATGTTCATATAAGAGTTCTATAAACATGAACTCATTTAATCATCATAATAACCAAAAGGTAAGTACGATCACTATCTTCACTTTACAGATGGAGAATTAAAATCACAGAGAGACTAAATAACTTTCTCACGGTCATACATCAATAGTGGTAGAGCCAGTATTCAACTCCATGCAAGCTGACTCTGGACGGAGTGCATGCTTTTAGAATTACCAATAGAAAACAGCCACATGCCTCAAGAAAAATAAGTGGTATTGTTTTGTGCAAGCCTTTTTTTCCAACTTCAATAAATGTTATCATCTATAGCCCTTTGCAGCATGACATCTCCATGAAACATTTTTGATACTTATTCTTATTAACATATATAGACATGGTATATTCATTTTAACTGCTACACAATATTCCTTTGTATACTCACAACACAATTACATATTTCTCTATTTCTTAAGTGTTTCCAAAATGTTGCTATCTGACAAGGTACTAGTAGGGTAAATGAACATTTTTATTTTTTTAAGAGAAGATTCAGTATATGTCATATACCTTCAAGGCATATGTGTTGCTGAAAAACTAATTTCAAAACAAATGAATTGAAGGAAAAATATTTCCCCAGTTTTCAAAAAAAAAAAAAAAGCAAAACAAAAACAACCCACACTGATTAGAAAATATCATGTCTAGACAACAGACACTTTGACTCTCTGTCCTAGAAGTTGTGACCAATCCCTGGCAGTGCATTATTCTCAACCAAATCAGAAGTACTTTGCTATAGACTAGAAAAATATTTTATACAGTAACAAGTTAAAAGAACATAACTGATAACTATGCTGTTATTTTTATTGTAATGCCAGTAAAATTTAGCGAGTATTTATTAAGCATACATAATACATTGGACACTCTCCTAGCAGTATATAATAAACTCTGCCCCCAAATTTAGTGGTGAAATGTCAAGAACAAAGAAAAAAAATAATGCACAGAATAAAGGTGTCCCTTGGGAATGTGCTTAATTCAAAGCAAAAGTTTTCAAGGTATAAATGTATAGAGCAAAGTTTCCCAAAGTATCGTTCATGAAAGTGAAGGAAATTTAAAAAAAGAGGGGGATGCTTCTTGGTCAAAAAACTTTGGGGGATCCTGAAACAAGCAAAGTTTTAACACATTTTCTCTTTGCATAGATGTAACAGTTTTAAATAGGGAAAATATTTTAAAGATTCAAAACCAAACAAACAAAAACCTTTGCTTCCACCCAAGGAGGGGATCCAATAATTTTGAATTCAGGAATTTGGTAAGTCATGTTAATTCAATTAGTAGTGAGACATATCGGGTATAAATATTACATTAAAAGCTAGAGACTCCAAGGTAGAAGCCAAGTATCAGAAACTGGCCCTACTAAATAATGCTTAAAATATTATTGCCAAAAAGATACACCACTTAGCACTAGAAAAGCAGGATCATTCACACATAAACCCGTCCATTCCTAAATAAATTACTAAACCCATAAGCTGGATAAATTTGGAAAATGATATTTACTATATCATTCTTTAAAAATCTTTAAACAGATCCTGGAGGTTTCAAAAAGGTTGCATTATATTTGTAAAGTGTCAGAAATTAAAATCAATTCTTAATCTGATTTTCCCCAAAACTGTCCTTTGCCTCTGACACATAAAATAGGGCTTTGGGGCTCCTGGGTGGCTCAGTTGGTTAGGCATCAGACTCGGTTTCAACTCAGGTCATGATCTCAGGGTTGTGAGATCGAGCCCTACGTGGGGCTCCCTGCTTAGAGAAGAGTCTGCTTGTTCCTCTCCCTCTGCCCCTCCCCCACTCCCTCTCTCTCTCTCTCTCTCTCTCTCTCTCTCTCTCAAAATAAATTAATTAATAAAATCTTTAAAAAAATAGAGCTTCAACTGTGAGTGCCAATTGGGATTCAATCTTTCACACAAGCAGGAAACACTAATTGATCAAAAGATATTAAGATACCAAGAAGGAACAAGAGGTGGAGTCCTGAAATGTTATAGAATGATATGCAAATTGTGTGCTAAGACTGTGGCCGGTAGGAACACCCTTATTACGAAGTTTCCTTTGCTCACTGTGGAATTAATTCAAGGAGTTGTTTGCAAAGGTCCATAACAATCCTTTCTCACCCTCCAGAAAACCTACATAAGGGGCATTCACAGAAATTTCAGTGTTTTTGCAATTATTCCTGCTATTATGAAATATTTTGCATATAAGTAGAATTCTTCACAGGTTTATGAACAATCTCTTGGTCTCTTAAGATGACACACAGTAGGCTAAGACAAAGTTATATCAACATTTATTTGATAAACCAGCTAAACTAGGTGGCCTGACATGCTTCATTGTCCCAAATTTGTATGTAGCTGTTTGTAGCTATTCCGGGAAACAAGATTGTTTTTTCATGGACCTATGACAATAGTTTTGATCCTGCCTCTTCATTTCTCCTCTCATTGTGTTTTTATCCTGATTCCCTGGTGGTCTTTCCTAGGAGTTACCCTCAACCCATGAGGGACTATCTCAATTACAGAATTTATAATGGGAAAAAAAACCCTAATAAAATATGTTGTTTAATCTCCTTATTTTATATAGTATGAAATTAAGATGAAGAAAAGGGCAAGGCCTTGTCCAAAATTTCCAGAGCCAATCAGAGTCAGGGATAGGACTGAAAAGCGAGTCATTTGGGTTATATCAGTGTTAAGATGCACAGGGATATTAGTAGCATGAGTTTGAAATGGCTGGGATGTCATTTAAGTTTTATGCTGAGATTTTTCAAATTTAAGCATTTAAGGGGGAGGTTCACGTACAATCTGCAAACCCAGGCAGTCCTAGAGTATAGTAACCATTTCCATTTATTCAGAATGGTGAAGTGTAACAAATAAGTATAAATATTTTGGAAAGGAAATTCACATCAGCGGTTCCTCTTCTTTTAAGTCACAGCTAAAATGTCACCCCTTCAAAGCACATTCTTGGACATGCTACTAAGATACTCCCTATGGCTCTATACCATCTTGCACCCAGAACACTGATTTATTTCCTTGCTTATTTTTGCTTCCCCTGGCCACCAACCCCTGCACTGAAGCATGCAATTCTTCTGGTCTGTCTTTACACCATCATGTACCTGGTGCCTAATTAGCATCTTGTTCAGAGACCACACTCAGTACCTGAGTGGGTGAAGCCAAATCCAGACAGCAAATGAGAGGAGAGGGGACAAGATAGCTACAGATCCTCTGTGATTTCTGTGAGTGATGCAAGAGGAGCATTGAGGACTTTCAGAAAAAGGGGCAAAGAATGTGAGCAGTTGAGAAGAGGTTAGATTGGAAGCCTCTCAAGAAGAATTAGACAAAAGCAGAGTGAAATGGTGGTGGGGAGAGGGGCAGTTACGAACCTCATGCTGGAAGCCAGTGAGCTGAGCTCTTCCTGAGGCATTTGAGTAGCAGTTACCTGCAGTGATGTTATGCAGCTTGATCTTTGTATACCATGATAATAAAAGTGTTCCTGAAACACCAAAATCCTTTTCTTAAATCTTTACGTTGCCCCATATCCAGGGGCACCCTCCTACTCCCTGTCATTATTGCATGAGCCCACTGTGACCAGAGGAAGAACTCTGGAGGGTCAACATGAATCAGCCATATTTTGACTTTCCCATAGTGCCTCTTCCATCAGCTGCCCTCTGCAGTAACTGGAAAAACCAGTTAGTGCTAGTGATCATTTAGAAAAGTTATCTAGGGGCACATGGGTGGCTCAGTGAATTAAGCCTCTGCCTTGGGCTCAGGTCATGATCTCAGGGTCCTGGGATTGAGCCCCGCATGGGGCTCTCTGCTCAGCAGGGAGCCTGCTTCCTCCTCTCTCTCTGCCTGCCTCTCTTCCTACTTGTGATCTCTCTCTCTCTCTCTCTGTGTCAAATAAATAAATAAAATCTTAAAAAAGAAAAGAAAAGAAAAGTTATCTAGGGAGATCCTTAAAGAAAGCAGCATACCAGGCCGGGCCACTAGGGAAAAAAATTCATACATACTTTCCCCAAAAAAGGATTTAAGGTTTTAAAAGCATCCCCAGGGCAGAAACTACATCAGCTGTAGTAGTTTCTGCAACCCCTCCTCCCCAGCAGACTCAACTCCATGCATCCTGCCTAGACATAAGTCTCAGCTTGGTCAGCATCTGAACCACTTAGCCCAGACACTCCTGTTTTACCCACCTCCAGCTGCATTTCTACCCCAAACAAGCTCCTGAAAGGATAAACTAAACCTGCGGCAAAACAAGAGGTAACAATTTGCAAATAGCTGAGGGTGAATGAGGCTCCGGAGTTGCTGCAAATATGTAGAAACTGGGTGCCATATGAATGTATGGAGAGAGCCACAGCACCTTAGCCAGATGAAAGAGTGAGGTTGGGGGCTGAAACTGGCTTTGGAACACAAAATTACTTAGTTACCAGAGACAATCAACCTTCAAGGCTTTCTCTTCTATTCTGGGAACTTCACTAACACATACCACACATCTTGAGAAACTGGGCTGAGTGCAGTGTGGCCAAGGTCTCTGTGCTTGTCTTATTAATGATGCCGGATGGGTTAGGCCAATATTCAAGTAAAGAGGACTGTTTTCTCCATCTGAGGGGCCCATCCTGTTTCCAGACTCTTTATTAAACTGAATTTCTTTTGTTCTGTGTGTTTATCTTAGAAAGAGGTGTTAGCGGAAACCTATTGTATATCTGCCAGATGCCTTCTTTTGGAAACAGTCTTCCAATATTCTCATCTCCATCTGGTTTCTGCAGGAACTTACATACCTCAACCCGCCCTCTGACACTGGCCATGGTTGACTGATCCAGGTGTAGACACGCAGAGCCAATGTTGTGGACCTAGCTGTTCCCAAGGCCCACCCATATTCATATTCTTGGGTTCCTTAAGATACTACCTGTTCATCTAATCTAGCTAAAGTTGATTTTCTGTCCCTTACATAGAGCTCTAATTAACACAGTAAAGAAGGGAGAGATGGAATTAACATATATACCTTTCATGTAGTTATAATAATGAGTAAAGATGTTGGAAAACAGTGGCTTCCAAGTGGGGCTAATTTTGCCCTCTTAGGGGACATTTGGCAATGTCTAGATATATTGCATGTGTGTTTGTGTGTGTTCACGTGTGTGTGTGTGTATGCATGTGTGGGTGTCACAAGTGTGGGGTGTGGGTGCTACTGGATTGTGATGGGTAGAGGCATGGTTTGCTGCTGAACATCTTACAATGCACAAGACAGGCCCCACAACAAAGAATTATCCAGGTCAAAATTGTTAATGGGACTACTGCTGAGAAACTTTAGGCTAAACCAACTTGGCTTGGTTGGTTGGTTGGTTATTTATTCAACCAACATTTATGAACCATTTGTAATGTTTTAAGCACTAAGTAGCTACTTAGGCATGGGCAGATATGACCTAGTAATTGATCTTGGGTAGCTCACAGCCTGAAGGGAAAGATAGAAAAACTGACCAATAATTACATTACAGTGGGGCAAGTATGCAATATTGGATGTATGCATAGTGGACCGAGACAGCTCAGTAGTAGGGTATCTAACGCCCATGGGAGAGGATCAAGGAAGCTTTCCTGAAGAGATGAGTTCTATATGTAGTGTTGGATGAGACAGAGGAAAGGGGGAGGAGAGAGAAAAGTTTTCCATTTACAGAAACATAATTAGTTGCTCAAACATCAACTTATCCATCCATTTAGCATTCATCCATCCCATAAATATCGACTTAGAAAGGAAGTATGAATAGTGATTAAGAATACAGACTCTGGATCTAGACTTGTCTGGCTTCAAATCTCAGCTCTGCTACTTCCTAGCTGCGTGACCTTGAGCAAGTTGCTTAACCTCTCTATGACTCCACTTTCTCATCTGTAAAATATGGATAATTATAAGAATCTTCTTTCTGGAATTATTGTGTGCAATAAGGGAATGAATATGTATCAAGTGTACTATAAAAGTGTTTGCTCTTATTATCTTTGTTATTCAGTGCCAGACACTTCCTAGGTGCTGGAGATAGAAAGGTGAATAACATAGGCATGATCCCTGTTCTCATATAGCCTATTGGGAGATATGTAGGTGAGACAAAGGGAGAAGTATGGAGTACTAACAAATTATAGAAAAAGGGGCACTAAATTAATAAACAGAGACTAAATTAAGTCAAGGGACCAAACAACTCCCAAATCATAGTGGTTTATAACACCGAATTGGTACTTCATATTTCTGCTAGATGGCAAGTCTTCTCAATCAGGGATCCAAATGGACAGAACCTCCAACCAGTGGAGTTTGGCAGTTGTCTTAAGAGATAAAAGGGGTATGGCTAATCACACACTGGCTCCTAAAGGTTCCTGCCAGGTTGTGACACACACTACTTCTGATTACATTTCACTGGCCAGAGCAAGACCCATGACCACAACATACATCAAGATGGTGGGAATGTACAACCCAATTATGTGCCCAAAAGGAGGAGAATAAGAGCATTTGCAAATTGCCTTCTGGTGGTCATAGCCTAGCACCGCAGGGTTGGAGGAACTTCCTTTAGGAAGTCACATTCTAGCTGAAAGCTCTTAGTAAAATAGGAATTAACCAGGTAACCAGGAATTAACCAGATGGGATGGAGTGATTCCAGGCATAGTGTTGAGAAAACTGGCTAGTCAGAATCCAAAAGTGAGATGGCAAGAGAGAAGGCTGAGAGGTTGTCAGGCCAGACTGTGCAGGACCTTGTGCATATATGTCCGGAATACGTTTGAGAATTAGATTGTATTTTAGAAGATAGTTCTGATTGTGGTATATAGAATGGATTAAAACAACTAGACAAAAGATGGAGATACCAGTTAGGAGACTCTTGCTGTGATATAGTGTGAGCCAGGAGAAATGCAGGTGAGAAGAGAGAAATACACAAACCAAAAAAAGCATCTCAGTGAGTCAGGGGCAACAAGGATGCTTGTCAGGTTTCTGATTTGGCAAACAGCAGATGGTGGTACCATTCACTAAAGAGAAAATACGGTATGAAAGGAACAATGAAGGGTTTAGCCTTAGAGAAATTAAGATGAGAGGCTTCTAACTTATCCAAATGGAGGTGTCGCATAAGCCAGTTTATAGGTGTGGAGCTCAGAAGAGAGGATTGAGTAAGAAAAATAAATTTGGGAGTCATCAGTATATTTGTTCAGTAAGAATGTGCAGAATAAAAAGAGAAGAAGGCATAGGACCTCTAAAAAACACCAACATTTAAAGGACAAGAAGGGAAAGAAGGTCTCAGGGAGGAGACTGAGAAAGATGGCTGGAACACAGGGAGGAGAAGAACCAACAGGAGAGACCAGTACCAAGGAAGTAAAAAGAAGAGAGTATTTCAGAGGGGAGTAGTCATTAGTATCCATGTTGCTGAAATATTTGGAAAAGAACATAGAAAATGGACAATTTCTGATTTAAAAAAAATGCCAATTAGAAATTGGCAAGAAAGAGTTCCTTGTGAATGTTGTCAAAAGCAGTATGAGTGTAATGGTGAAGGTAGGAGGCAGATGATATTAAAAAGATGAGTAAGCAGAAGAGAACAAATAGAGCCAATGTGGCCAAATCTTCCAGGAAGCTTGGTAGTTGATTAGGAAGACGGTTGAAAGGTATGTTTCATGTAACGACATGAAATTAAATCAAGGACATTTTTCTTGCCTTTAAGGAACTCAAAATCCAGTAGCAAATGAAGATATATTCACAGAGAAAAACAATAAGGTAAAAGGGACACTTGAACCAGAGAGTTTGGACTTCAGACAAAATAGTTCTCACTGGTGATTGAACACTTAAGGGGAAGCCTCAAAGAGAAAGCAGAACTTGATCTGGTCCAAGACAGAGAATTTAAACTTAGAAGCAGAGGGCATTCCTAAGAGAGGGAAGAATGTAATTAGAAGCACATGCATGAGTTATCATTTGAGGAACAGAAAGTAGTCCAATCTGGCTGGAGCAGAATGGTAGATTTAGAAAAGATCCACATTTCTTAATTTTCAAAGGATTCCCCAGGGGAGCCCCAGAGTTTCCACAGGGATGTCCACAAGTAAATTTTCAAGATCAGATGATGATAAAATATGGCCCATGGGTAAAATCCCGGCTGCCAGCTATTTCCATAAATTACGTATTATTGGAACACCCATTTGTTTACATACTGTCTATGACTGCTTGCCAGAGTTGAGTAGTTGGGACAGAGACTCATAAAGCCAAAAATATTTAGTATTTGGCACTGTCAGTAAAAGTGTGCCAACTTCTTTCTGTCTTCTTTCTGTTTATATGGTTAAATCTTTTTTTATTTATTTTCATCATTATTTGTAGAAATATTTGTAAAATACTTTAGATGGTTTTGTACAGACAAATGATAACAGTGTTATATGAACTGAAGTTTCTGCACCTTTTCATAAATAAAATTAAATAAATGCCTTATATTCTTTCTGTTCTTCTAAAGTCAAATATAATCAAACATGATTGAACTTGGGTGAGATAACTCTAGCATTGTTGTAAATGTAAATGATCAGTCTAGGTTGTAGTACAAGAATGGCTATAGGAAAGCTCTCTGTGTTCACCTGTAGCAAGTCTTACTCTCCTCTGGCCTAAGGAAGGATTACTTGCCTGCCTCTCCTTTCACTTTGAAATTATGTAATTAGTTCTACCCAGTGGTAGGGATGGGTGTGTATGTCACTTTTGGGCAAAGCACTTAATTGCCAGAAGGGAGACTCTCTAAGGATAATTTTCCCCTTCCATGGCATTCAGTGATGAATGTGAGAGTCAAGTGTTCAGTATGCAGTAGGCTTATTTTATTAGCCTCCACATGGATATTAGTAGCCCAAAAGAGCCACCCAGACCAGAAGTAGTGCTTGTGTAAGGAATTATCTTTTGTGGTGTGAAGTCCCTAAGATTTTGGTAATGTTTGCTACTGCGGTATAAACCTATCCTATATGGACCAATATAATGCCCTGGGGTGCCTGGGTGGCTCAGTGGGTTAAGCCTCTGCCTTTGGCTCAGGTCATGATCTCAAGGCCCTGGGATCAAGCCCCGTGTTGGGCTCTCCACTCCGCAGAGTACCTGCTTCCTCCTCTCTCTCTGCCTGCCTCTCTGCCTACTTGTGATCTCTCTCTCTCTCTCTCTCTCTCTCTCTCTGTCAAATAAATAAATAAATAAATAAATAAATAAATAAATAAATAAATAAATAAATCTTTAAAAAAATAAAAAATAATATAATGCCCTAAGAATTACTTAGCAGCATAAGAATCCTTTCCTCCATGCTCTATGGTCCAAACTCATACATTAGAACAGTTCAATAATTGAAACTTCATATTTTCTTTTTCTTCAATATCAGGCTATCACTTTAAGTGGTTATCAGTATGTCCCACATTCACATTCATTTATAATTTGCTGATCTTAATCTTCTATAGGCTAAGAAAGTTGATACTTATAATCATTGTAATCATTTGTAAGGGAAAATTAATTATCTCTGAGAGAAGCCCTTGAGACAATTTCTTGTGATTAAAATGTTTTAGTAGTACAGGTCTTCTAACATCCATTTTGACTCTTCAGATAGTTTCTGTTTGTTTTTTTTTTTTAACTTCCTTGCTTGGTTTAGGCAGTATTCTAAATCAGAGAGTAATAAACAAGGAATTTTTGGATAAGATATGAACGAATTACCACATGTTTAATTAAACTTCATGGATTTGTTCCAGAAATTTTTAGATTTATCATAGGTAGGTGTAAAAAACATGTTTAAAAAATATTTTTTCCATATCCTCAGTATATTTTCACACTGCATATCTGTCAGGCTTCTCAAAATAGACTTATCATCTTCCTATAACATCTGACCCAGTAGCAATTTTCAACATCCATGAATTCATCTGTGGGCAAAACTCTTCCATCTTCTTTGATTCCTCCCTTACAATTTCCCCAACAATGGACCATGAATCCTCCTTGATTCTTCCCCTAAAACACACTTTGATATTCTCAGCTGACATGCAATATCCTTTGCAAGTTGGCCCCATCTTACTTTCAATGGATATTTGTCACTCTTTCGGCCAGTACCTGTTCCCATCTATTTGGGAAATGTCAACCAAACAGACTAGAGAATCTAACTTTCTGCCATTACCACAACATGATGGAACTCTCTACCAAGGGGTTCTACTCTCTCCAAGCCAAGAGATGGCTAAGTTGTACCAATCACCTGCTGTTAATTGAAGTCTGATGTTCAAGAGAAATCACTGAGAATGATTCACTTTATGAGACTGCCTGAAGAGATCACCATTTACAGTGAGAATGTGCATGCATATGTGAGCTGGGGGAGGTGCTATGTGAGTGTGTATGTGTATGTTTGGTATGAGTTATTTCATTAGCCTCTGTTGCTTGTACCCAAAGAATTCTAACTGATACTCTTCCTCCCAACCTTTCCCCAGACCTCTCCTTGCTACACATCCTAGATTTCAAGACCACAAGAAGTTGAGGAGTTTCTACAGCTTGCTATATACTATGCTATGTATACACAGGAATAATAATATATTGCTATATACTTCCTTCTACAAGATTTTAATCACACTATTCTCTTTCCTCATAACCCTTTTTCTTTATTCCTGGAAAATTCCAGTTCATCCTTTAAGTGTTAGTTTAAATACGGAATGGAGTATTTCTACTTCAAACCCTTCCCCAGCCTTAACAGGCAAAATGAAGTGTCCTTGTCTTTGTGTATCCATAGCAACTTATACATCTTTCTAACTTACAATATGGTATCATAGCCAGTGATTCACACATCCAGCCCTTCCAGGAGATGCTGAAATCCTCAAGGACAGACAGGCAAAGTTCAACAAATATCTGTTGAATTGAATGAACTGAATCACATCTAAAGAGATTTATTTTCTAAAAGATGGCTCTCACTTTACTTATTTGCTTATTTTATTATCTGTTTATATGTTTTAAATTTTCTCATCCTGTACTCTTTTGAAAATTGTATCCCATTAATACCTTATAGAATTTAGAATTAATAGCCGATAAGATGTAGAAAGCAAAAATAGTTGTCCCACTTCTCTTCCTTCTGTGCTTCTTTCTTTTCCACTGACACATCACATTTTGATGCCATTTTTTGTTTCTTTCCAAGTTCCCTTGGCCTCTGTCTTAGCAGAAATATGCAATGACCCATTATGCAATGAGTTACATTGTATAACAAACAGGATTTCCCTCCTCTCTGGAGGCAATGTGAAAAAAAAAAAAGCTCATGAAATCCTTAATAAGGCTGCTAATGTGAATGAAGGCCAAGGATGCAATCCCTTAGGAAATTTTGGAGATGGATACAGTTGGGCTCCTCCTGGTAAATAGCTAGTAAATTATTCAATAAAAACAAAACATAAAGAAGAAAATGCCAGGGGTTCCTATCTTCCTTCCTGAAAAGATTGATCCAAAGCCCCACTTTGCAATTGCTCAAATGAGTTCATTTCAATCAGAGAAGCAAAATGCTAATCAAAACTAGGGGGAAATAAATGGAATTGGTTTTCTTTTTGTATTGTTTAATGGTGCTTGTCCTATCTCATCTGCTGCCTTCCTGATTGACCAGAGTTAGAAAATATTTCTTCAGAATTCTATGTCCTCATTCTTGAAGTAAAAAGGAAAATGATCTTTCTCATTTGATCTCTTGAACCCCAAATTCCCAACTTTAGCATACAGGGACCTTGATGATTTTCTCTAGCCACAACTTGTCTCCTTTCCCACTATCTTTACCATTCTACTCCAAAATCTAGTTACTCTGAAATGCTCCAGTTTATCCAAATACTTTTTTGATACTCATACTTTCATTCCTGCTACATCCTTTACCCGGCAAACCTAGTCCCCTTTATCTAGGGGGAAAATCCTCTCCACACTGTTTACTCATTTTATTTTATTTATTTATTTTTTTTTTTTTTTAAAGATTTTATTTATTCATTTGACACAGAGAGAGAGATTACAAGTAGGCAGAGAGGCAGGCAGAGAGAGAGGAGAAAGCAGGCTCCCTGCCGAGCAGAGAGCCCGATGTGGGCCTCGATCCCAGGACCCTGGGATCATGACCTGAGCCGAAGGCAGCGGCTTTAACCCACTGAGCCACCCAGGTGCCCTGTTTACTCATTTTAAACACTTAGCCACCTACTCCTCTAAGTACCCATAGTACTGTAAACACATCTTTATGTTCTGTGTAATTTATCTTTTGATCTACTTTTCTGTCCTAGACCCTGAGCTCCTTGAGAGCTAGGAACATATACCAATTAGGTTCCCATATAATAGATACTCCACTATTTGTTGGGTGAATTAACAGCTATTCACTTCCAAAACAACTTCATGTAAGGTCGTTGCCAAGAGAAAAGTAAATGTACTAACAATGGGGCTAACATGTGCTTATTTAAACTTTTCTTATTATGGCAAAATAAATTTGCCATCTCCATGGCCCACTGAAAAACGCTCAATGACACATAAATAAATGGGCTTCATGGTATTGGAGAGAATTTCCAAAATTGGTCTTTTCTATGCCAGTTAGAAATCATGGCATCTGGAAATTAACACCGAGAGAAACTAAAGGAAACTTCTCTATATACACATAAGGGCATGAAACAGCTAATCTATAAAACCATTATAGACATGAAGAATAAATGATAAGGGATAAACATATACTTATCTCCAACTGGTTCTGTTTAGGGGAAGAAGAAAAATGAGGTCAATGACTTCACTCAAAAAGCTATTCTAGGTTAAACCTTTCTAACATGAGCATAGATAGAAATTGGTTATTTCAGCCCAGATTCCAACAGCTTTAAAGAGCTCTTCTCTTTAGAGGGTAACATTCATTTATGGGATCTTTCAACCTATACAATTTCCCAATTTCTAAAATTGATCACAGGAACAACTTGATTCCAAAAGGAGATAGTACCTCAATAATAATGATAAGATAAGGAATAAGGAATTACTACTACAAACTACTTTGCTGGCCTGCCCTGAAATTAAAAGGCAATATGACACTGTGAAAAATACATAAGCTTTAGAAAGACACAGGTTCTGATCCTGGCTCTATTTCTTCCTGGCTGTCACTTTCTACCTGGGACAGACTAGGGTGAGATTTTTAACCCTAGCAGACATCAGCTTTCTCATCTATGAAATTGAGATTTTAAAAAGTCCACTTTAGGGCGCCTGGGTGGCTCAGTGGGTTAAAGCCTCTGCTTTCGGCTCAGGTCATGATCTCAGGGTCCTGGGATCGAGGCCTGCATCGGGCTCCCTGCTCAGCGGGGAGCCTGCTTCCCCCTCTCTCTCTGCCTGCCTCTCTGCCTCCTTGTGATCTCTCTCCCTCTGTGAAATAAATAAATAAAATCTTTAAAAAGTCCACTTTATGAATACTAAAGATGATACTATAATACCAAACACAGTTACATATCAAATAATATGGACTCATTACATAAAAGTATACTCATTATTTAATTAAAATTAATTATTTTATTGCCATTTTGGATAGGGAATACCAAAGTACGTAGGAGATTCCTATTGCTCCTGGTAAAGACACAATAGAAAAAAAAAGTTAAGGAAGGAGAGCTAAGATAAAGGACAGGACAGAAGGCTTAGAGGTTGAGAATAGAAATAGTTGCATCTCGGTAGCACTGGATCATGGGAAGGGTTTGTTTGTTTGTTCGTTTATTTATTTATTGGTGGGCAGCAAAGCAAAGTTTATTGAGTGATAGCAAAGTGATAGTACAAAGCTCCCAAGGAGGGAAGGGACCTGAGAGTGTTGCCCCTATTTCTTTTTTTTTTAATTTTATTTATTTGACAGAGAGAGAGAGAGAGAGCACGCACAAGCAGGGGGAGCAGCAGGCAGAGGGAAAGGGAGAAGAAGGCTCCCTGCTTACCAGGGAGCCCAATGTGGGGCTCGATCCTAGGACCCTGACATCATGACCTGAGCTGAAAGCAGACACTTAACCAACTGAGCCACCCAGGTGCCTGGGGATGGTGCTTATAAACATGTCAGGTTGGCTAAAAAATTCAGAAAGAACATAAAAATCCTAGACACCACATAGAGACTATATAAATAAATGAATTTCTGAACATTCCACTTGACTTTTTACTCCACTAATGGACACCCTTCCTTCCTTCAACAATAATCCTCCAAAATGTCCTGCAAATTTTGTACAGTGGTATAAAGAAAAGAGAAATGCATTTTTCTAGCCACAGATGGTCATAAAGTTGAACGGGAAACACCTCTGGATACACGTAGGTTGCATGTTGTTTTGAATAACATCAAAGAAATCGCATAGGCAATCAACTTGTGGACCCAAGTGAGATAGTATTCCAGGACTTCTATGTGGTGGCACATTTTTTTCTGTTGCAAGGCCCTAGGCAGTTGAAGAACAGAAGTTCTCAGAAGAGAATGCTTCACACCATCCACTTTCCTATTATTTTGACTTGAAAGACATGCAGAATCTCCTCTCTGAGAAGAAGTATGAAGAATTCCAGGCTTTGTGGTAGAAAAAAAACTAGGTTCAAATCCTTCTTAAGCCATTTGGGATTTAGAAGGCATGGAGCAATCTGTATCTAAATTCCAGTTAAATGAATAGAATAATAACTACCTCATATAATTATGGTAGATGTTAAGTAGGATAATTATGTAAATTATGTATCGCAGCCCCCTACTACATAGTAAACCCTCAATAAATGATAGCTATAGTTATTATATGGAAGAAAGAAAGGAAAGAAACATGGTCATTTGTCCATTTCTGCATTGGATAGTAAAGGAATCCCATGGAAGACTGAAGATGAGGCTTCACAAAAATGAATAACCTGATACCTAAACCCAGACCAGTTTCAGTGAACCCCAGTGACACCAAAGGATGCATTTCCCACAAAGGCCACCATAGAATACTGGACTGGAGGACTTTTGCTGAATGTAGCTTTAAAACTCCCCCATTTCCTCAGGGGGAAATATGCTGTTATTCTTTTGCCCATTCAGGGTGAGGTCTTGACAGTTGGGAACCTGAGTAGGGGTTTTTCAAAGCTCCTATATTCCCAACAACATCACTCTGTAACTCCAGCATAATTGACATATATATTTATAAAAACTGTCACCTGAAACTAACATCCAGGTCTAGATACAAGTTCATATCAAGATGCCAGCCCATCTCGCTTCATTGTTGTCAGGTTATGTTTTAATGACCACACATCACACGTGCCAATCTCTTGTTGGCTGCACAACAATCCTCAGTCTGTGACTATACACAATCAACTATCTCCTCCTTACAGACCTAAGAAGGGGAGAGTCTGGCAGGCCTCCCCGGTGAAGGCTAGCACCTCAGCTCTGCGGGCAGCTCAGGCACTTGGATTCTACAACACATGTAGAAAGAAGCCCCAGACGTGGGGGATTAGAGCTTTTGACAACCATGTGAGCTTTGAAGTCAAGCAGCATCTACAAGCCTCAGTTTCCCTGTTTATTAAATAGGGATGAAAATGTTTCTCCTATGTCAACCTTTCAGACTGGTTGTGTATATCAAAATATAAACAGAAAATTTATGCAGGTTCAGCATAAATTATAAAGTGCCAAGGATTATAATGATATAAGCATTATTATTATTTTTTCTTACAGGAATTTAAAAACATGTCTTACATGTGTTTTAAAAAATACAATCTTGCATTGAAAGAGCAGGATCAGACATCATTGAGGATGGGATCTGTTTATGTGGGTCTTCTTTTAACTACCTAGCAAACTCATTGGCATGTTGGGCTTCCAACTCAGAGATTTGTTTTTGAAGGGGTAATATTTTGTCCCCAGAAAGTCCCCTATCAGAATGACAAGAATGATTTTGGCTTTCCATCTCCCTACATCAGAAAATTTGTGAGTGCCAGTATCTTCTCAGTGCATCTTTTTTGTTTAAGCCAACATAATTGGCTATTGTAGCTTGCAGGTGAGAACTCGATACTCAGCATGGTATATTGGAAAGACCACTGGAATCAGGCAGAGCTGGGATGAAATGTAGGCCCATTATACTGAACTTGGACAAGCCACTTAACCTCTATAACCCTCAGTTTCTAGTGTCCCTAACTCATAGGGATTGTGTGGATTAAATTAGCATGTGAAAAAACACTGGACAGACTGGCTGGCATCTAGAAGGCTTTAATATATTATAGTGGCCTGTATTCTCCAAATCATTGGTGCTCTCTGGGTCAAGATCACTAATGCCTTTGAAAATCTAACAAAAGCATTGGGTTTCTGATCCAAAAGATAATGGGCATGTACATATCCACATAACATCTTGCATATAATTTCAGAAGTTCTTTGGATCCACTGAAATCCAAGAAGGGGCCCAAAAAAACTGGATTAATAATTTCTATGATAGGGCGCCTGGGTGGCTCAGTGGGTTAAATAATTTCTATGATAGGTGGTCACTTAGGATATATACTTATTTTCATTTTGATTGTTAAATACCTGCTTTGTCTCTTTGTTCTTCTGCTATTGCTACTACCATCAAGACTCAATAAAAGCCTCCACTTTTCTAAGAATAACTACTTCCAAAAGGCTTTCTCATTCATCATACCATTTGATTTTCAGGAAAACCCTGTGAGGTCTGTATTATTGTCCTATTTTACAGACTGGAAGAAAAGTTTTTGTTTGTCTGTCTGTTTTTTGTTTTTGTATTTCTCCATCGTAAATAAGCCTCATGTGCACATAGACTATTGTTTCAGTCCCCATTGCTTCATCAACACATTACACAGTGCCTGGAACATGTCAGGTGCTCCATGTGTTTGAAATAAATAAAGGGAATATTTAAAAAGAGAACTCTCATTTCCTAAATAGTAAGACTCAATACTTTGAGGCTAAAAGAGGGCAAAGCTAACTCTATTAGAACTTCCCTGTAGACTTAGCCCAGTGCCATCAGAGATACAATGAACTCTTGGTAAATGTTGTTAGATAAATAGAATGAATAAAATCTCATTTCTATAAAGTAAAACCCTGAATTTCAACAAAAGGATTTTGTTTCTTTTATCTATTAGTGCCCAAAACTTAGGAGCTTGAAATAACCATTTCATTTTTGGGGTCAGGAATTTGGGAAGGGCTCAGCTGGCTGGTTTATCTCCAAGCCACATGACATCAGTGGAGGAGAATAGGGCTGGAGGATTCATTTCCAAACCAACTTCTTCACTCACTTGCCTGGGTCTTTGCAGGAACTGTGGAAGGTGGTCTCAGTTGGGCTCTTCTCCCACTCCATGCAGTGTCAGAGCTTCTCCATTTTGTCTCTCTAGCGGGGCAATCAAACTTCTTATATAGCAGCATCAGCCTCCACAATCAAGAAGCAAAAACTAAAGGCAATGTGAGTGTAACAGCTAGAGCTGCAGCATCATCAGCTCCATTGTATTCTGTTGGTCAAAGCAGCCACAGCCTGTGGCTCAGAGTGGGGAAATAGATCTCATGTCCTGATGCGAAGATTAACAAAAAATGTAAGTCACTGCTAATCGGCTACAGTTTCCTTAACCAAGACGAGAAGCTCAGAAACATTAAACTATGGAGTTGTTCTTGTTGCTACCTTCAGTCAGACTTTCTTCATGGCATAACCTTCATTTCCCAAATATCAGTAAATAATTCTATAAACCCTTACATTAAAATTCAATGAAACTTGGATGCATATCTGAATTAATTTCCATGCTTCAGTGAACATGTCTCAGGGGTAACATAGGAGTGTCTGTGTTCTAGTTATTTAAGGTAATTCAAACTTCTCCAAATCTGGTGGGATCAAGCAGCCCAAAATATCATTACAGCTAAAAATTTACTCTACAATAAAGTGTCATTACAAATCAACCCTGTGCTATCCACCTCCTGGGCATGAAAAAATTCAGCACCGCCACTTTCAGGATATTTTAGCATCTCAACAGGGAGTATGGCTAAGTAAGAGCTAAAATAGCACAATGATCCCAGAAACCACGTAGAAGAAAGGAAATACAAATAGCACAAACAAGCACAGGGCATCTCGGATGATTCCAAAGGGAACCAAATTTTATTCTCCACATTAGTTTCTAGAGGATCCTTATTTTAAAGAATTTTAATTCTGACAGCTTTAGTCGCCCCCACACCCACAAATTCCCATTAATTCCATGGGCAGGAGGATTATTTTCTCATTGTGTCATGATCTTAATCTCTGCCTGTCACAAACAGTTATATTACACACGTATTTTCAATGACCCAAGGCTTTTTAATTAAGTGATTAAAAGGAGGAGCTGGTTAGTTTTGTCAAATGCAAATGTACACATGGATTGTTGGGCCATAGGAAGTTTCAGTATAAGGGCTGAGTATATTGGAGAAGAAAACATCTTATAAATGTAAGACCTACCATAACTAAGGTAGATATAGACATGAAGTTGGAAACTTCGAATATAAGGACAAAGGAGAGAATAAGCAAGATGGGATGGGTGGAAGTCACAGATGTTAACCCTAGGGAGGAACATTGGGAGAACGGCTGGCTGCTGATGCGGCACAACACTCGCAGCCCCAGCATTACACTCGCTCACTGGAAGCATCCACTGGAATGCAAGATCCACGGGGAGCAAGATTGTGGTGTTTTTGTTCAGTTATGTATCCTAGACACCTAGAACAATACCTGGCATGTAATGAGCAGTCAACAAATATTTGTTCATTTTTAACAAATGAAGCTCTTGAGGATTGCCTTAAGAGAATCAAGGAAGCTAATTGAATGTGGGCACAGTTTCTAGGGATCTGTTCACATAGCAGTAACTCTGTCTGTGCCTAAAGAGAATGGAGTCAAGATACCAGCCCACACTGAGGCACCTCTCAGGGTCCTTGCCCAGTGGACAGTGTCTAATGAGGGACTTTTTAGTGTTAAAAAAAGCAATGCTCCAGAGCAATCCCCAGAGAGGATACAGGGAGAAACCCTGTTCTGTGAGGAAAGTGAGAAAACTGAGGAAACAGTACAGTTACAAGGCTGCTGCAACCCTATCATCACTTGGAGATTCAGATCCCACTCCTGGTTAGCAGAAAGGAGGATGGGGACAAAATGGAGGAGACAAGGGGACACCTCATAGTCTATGGTGTAATATGTGCATAATTCCAAGATTTACTCTATTCAAAAGGTAAGAGTAATATAAAGAACATCACTATTCCCCCTCTTCTTCTTTTGGTTGATTTAAGAACTGGAGGCTGTGCCTAAGTCAACCTGAAGGGGTGGGCATGTGTAGGTATAAGAAAAAAGCAAAGACTGACATAATCCATCTTAACCCCTAAACCTATTATTCCATAGTCTCTCTCCTTCTGAGATACTCTGAAGAATTTTTTCAATAGGAAAATACACATATCCAGTCTCTAAACTTTTTAATGCATCAAGAAGTGATTTGAAAAGTTACCCGTGGTGAGTTCTCCATCAGAAGATTTCACAGTATAAAACTAGAGAAGAAAAACCTCTCAAAGTCCGAGCAGACCACAAGCTAAAGATATCTAGTCATTGCTTTCTGTGGTACCAAAAATAAATAAATAAGTAAATAAATAAAATTGGCAGGGGGAAGGGGAGGTCAAGGCCCATGCTTGTCTTAGTCAATGTTTTATTACCAGCATGGTAATAGTGATGAATTCATAATGAATGGAGTCTGGCCTTGCACATGCAAGACACTGTCTTAATGCTGTCAGAAGTCCTGTTCGCCAAGTGGTTTGTGGGTGACAGATGCTGTGTTCCTTCTTAGGGGCTCTGTTGCCCCCTGGAAATTTTTGTTGCATGCCTGATCACCTGACCCTTTGCCAGCCTGCTGTCCTCTGAGCATTCTTCTACTGCCTTTTATAAACCTCATGAGAGAACTACATGCATTAGGGCCCCAAATTAAGAATAACATGAAGCAGCCTAAGATGCTCAAAGTCAATCAAGAAAAATAACTTAGCAAACAGGATATATAGTAACATACATGCATAGAAAAATTCTGAGAGAATATCCAAGCAATAACAGAGGTGAGCAGAGCAATTATTAGTGATTTAAAAAATATTCCTCCTTTATTTTCTTTTTTATATTTCCCACAAAGAATACATATTATCTTTATAGGGAGAAAATACCAAATTGAAAAATATATGATCCCATTTTTATTTTTTTAAAAAGAGAGAGTGTATGCATGTATGCATATGCTTATATATGCATAGGAAAAAAATCGGAAACTCCAGATATCAAAAGTATAAATATAAGCTTTAAGAACATGATTGAGGGTGAAGAGGAAAAAAGGAGAGGAACTCTACCTCTTTTCTTTCATTCTTCTGTAATGTTTAAATTTGTATTTTATAATAAATGTATTATTTTATAATAAAAAAGAAAAAAGTAAATAGAAAAGATATTCATACTATAAAGTGTCCTTTTGGTAATCAGATCCATGGAAAATAAATCCAATGATAAAATGAAATGTGCCATTGCTGTGATCATATGTAGTTATTGACATGATAATTTAATGTTATAATACCATAATTGCCATTACAATAATATTTTATATTGGTATAGGTTAAACTCTTTTTTGGACTTTTTAAGTTGGACTAAAGAAACAAACCAGAGAGGCAAGTGATAAAATACAGTTCTCTAAACATAATGAAGGGCTTATGACTTACTGTGAGTCCTTCCACAAAACAGGATGAGAAATAAAAGTATAAGAACTGCTCCTGAAAAAAGTTAGCTACGTTATATGGAAGACTTCACATAGCGAGGGCAAGTGGCACCATGTGGGTTAATAAGAAGCACACACAGAATTACTTTCCCTGGAGGATTTTAAAAATAGGCTGGTGTGTCTGGGTGAGTGGAAATGTGTTTCTGCTGAAGGCTAAGCAGATGGACCTGGTGACCCCTCAAGATCCCTTCTGGTCCTGTGACTCAGGCTCACAACCCTGGCTCAGGCATAAGAGCTCTGTTCTACCCAAATGGCCTAACCTGTGTTCAGTGGCTGCTGCTTCTCTATGAGCACAAATGCTCCCTATGTCCTGCTATACCTAGAATCCTCTATCCTAGCTCCCATCCTGATAGGAAGCCTAATATCAATATCTAGCAAGAAGTTGGTGGTTCAGAAGCAAACTCAAAACATGAGGTCTACAAAACCCAAATTGAAAGACATACTATAAAATAACTGGCTTGCAATTTTCAAAAAATGTTGGTGTCATGTGAAAATAAAAAAAGTCTGAGACACATTCCAGATTAAAGGAGACTAAAGGGTCATGAGTACTACATGCAGTACACGATCCTATACTGGATCATATAATGTGGGAAAATGCTATAAAAGACATTATTGAGGCAAGAAATGAAGTTGGAATGTTTTGTATTAATATTCAATTTCCTGAATTTGATAACTATACTATGATTATTTACGAAAAAAATCCTTGTTCTTAGGAAATAGACACTAAATAATTAAGTAAAGAGGTAGATCATAGATGATAGATGATAAAGCAAATATGACAAAATTGTTCAAAATTGGTAAGTCTGAAAAAGGGTATACAGAAGTACTTTTTACTAATCTTAATGAGTTTTCTACAAATTAAAAATCACTCTAAAGAAAAAGTTTTTAAAAGTGAACTCTAACGGCACTATGACTTGAGTTTCACTCCCAGGATTCCTGCCTCCTCATCTGTTCTTAACCACTAGGGACCACATCCATCTTGGCCCAGCTCAGACACTTACTTCTCACTTGGTCCTGATCTCTGGGAACACCACAGTTCTACCTCTCAGCTCGTTTTTCCTGGTCATCCCATCCCATCTCTAATCCCATCCCTTCAAGATCAGGACTCAGGCCAGTTCCTCAGTCCTAGTCCCTGTATGGCAATCCCACCTGATGCTGCTCACATGCTCACATGACAGCTCTCTACCTTGCTCTGAGCAAAACTGCAACTCTCCCTGGCTTGTGCATTCTTGTAAAAAGAAGAAGAAGAAGGAGAAGAAGAAGAAGAAGAAGAAGAAGAAGAAGAAGAAGAAGAAGAAGAAGGAGAAGGAGAAGGAGAAGGAGAAGGAGAAGGAGAAGGAGAAGGAGAAGGAGAAGGAGAAGGAAGAAGGAGGAGGAGGAGGAGGAGGAAGAGGAGGAGGAAGAGGAGGAGGAGGAAGAAGAAGAAGAAGTAATTTTCCTTATATTCTTAGGCGTTCAGTAATTTCAGTAAGCCATAAGAGAAATGCCTTGCAAAATGGCTTGCTTGCAAGTCATGTCCATGCATGCTAGTGCTAGGGTGGGAATCTTGACCTAGACAAGGAGATAAGTTTGGAGGGAAGGATAGGAACTAACATTTATGAGTGTCACCCTCATGCTAAGTGATTTATATACATTATCTTATTTGATCTTCACAACACTTAATGCAGCGCAGATTTTATTATCCCTATTTTGAGAACATTAAGGCTCAAAGATGTTAAGCAACTTGTCCACATTCACAGCTACTAAGTGATTAAGTCATTAATCAAAACCATGTCTTTATGATTCCAAGTCTTGTGATCTAAACAGCTTCATTACATGGCATCGCAATTCTGTGGGCATACAGTAGAGTAATACTATCTGCACTGACTTACAATTAGTAATAGCAAATAAACCCTGAACTAATTTACATAAACTTTTCTTAAACTCCAATAAATACAAGCCACTTTATACTGGTCTTTCATTTACATCTTCTATAAAGTTGTTAATAAAATTCAACTAATTTAGGGTAAAAATCTCTTTATTGTTAGTATTACCAGTGGAGGTACTCGTCTATTCATTTTGAAAAGCAATTTGACAATATGTAGGTATAGCCTCAAAATGTTTATAATCTTTAATCTAGCAATTCCTGGATATCTATCCATTATTGTAACTATGAGGAATGAATGACTTGGTATACCAAGATATTCCCTGAAATGTTATTAACAATACTTAAAATAACAGTCAAGGGGCACTTGAGTGGCTCAGTCACTCGAGTGTCCAATTTGTGATTCTGACTCAGGTCATGAGCCCAGGATCCTTAGATCAAGGTCCACATCAGGCTCCACACTCAGCATAGAGTCAACTTCTCTTCTGCCTCTACTCTTCTCCCTCCTCACACTCTGTCACTGTCACACTTTCTTTCTCAAATAAATAAATAAATAATCTTTAAAAACAAAACAAAATAACAGTGAAAACGTCTAATATTAAGGGGATGAATAAGTAAATAATGGTTTATATCCACATATAATAACAATGTGGTCATTGAAAATTATGTTTATAAAGTGTAATGAAATGAAAAAAATCTGTATTATGATGTTGAAAAAAAAGGAAAATCTAAAATTAAATTTAAGAATGCTTGCAGCTTGGGAGAAATCTTCTATGTTTCTTGTTTTGTTTTGTTTTAAAGATTTTATTTATTTATTTGACAGATAGAGAGAGATCACAAGTAGGCAGAGAGGCAGGCAGAGAGAGAGGAGGAAGAGGGCTCCCCGCTAAGCAGGGAGCCTGATGCGGGACTCAATCCCAGGACCCTGAGATCATGACCTGAGCCAAAGGCAGAGGCTTTAACCCACTGAGCCACCCAGGCGCCCCAAATCTTCTATGTTTTAAAAGCCTGTGTCCACCTGCTATTTGGACAATAGAATACAGGCTGATAGGTCAACCGCTTATAAAATTACTGCATTAGTCCAGCGGAAAAGTGTTGAAGGTGGATTGGATTCAGGTGTTAGTGTGGGAGGTGGTAAGAATCTCTCAGATTATCTTACATACTCTGAAGTAGAGCTGACAGGATTTCTAGCAGATTTATTTTATGGCATAAAAGAAAGAGTGGAGTTAAGAATGCCCTCCAGCCTTTTGGCTCAAGCCACTGGAGTTTCTGTTTTCTGAGATGGAGACACTGAGGAAAAGCAGGCTGGAAAGTGCAAATCAAGGCTTAGATTTGGGGCATGTTATCTTTGAGATACCTGTTAGACATTCATGTGAGAACGTTCTAGGCAGTTGGATATAGAACTCAAGTTCAAGGGACAGGTCGGATTTATGGATGTAAATTTGGAAACTGTCCTCTTAAGGGAAAAATAACACTGAAAGTCATGTGACTTGATGAAATCACTAGGGAGAGGGTACAGATAAGGAGTAGAAGACAGCCAAACACCAACCCCGTTCAAAGAGAGATGAGGAAGATGAGAAGAAGGGAGCAGAGACAGAGGAGTAGTAGCTAGTCAGATGAGAGAAATAAGACAGAGTGCCATGCCTCAGAAGTCAAGCCAAGTGTGGGGTCTTACAAAGGAAATTTTCCGTGGTGTCAAAAGCTGCTGATGCATTAAACGGTGATTGTCAGTAAGTGGTAGGACCTAAATGTCACTTTGTTTTGTTTTAAATTTTCTCTTCCTGATAGATATCAGAACAGTGGTTGCCTGCGGTAGGGAAGGAGGTCATGGAGATAGATAGGAAAGGGATCTCAGGGAGCTTGCTGGGTGATGAAAATGTTTTATATCTTGACTTGGGAATGGGTCATACAGGTGTGAACACTGTTCAAAACTAATCAAACTGTACACTTAAGATCTGTGTGTTTTACTATGTGCAAATTAACTTCAATAAAAAATAAAAATAAATTCTATTTTTCATATTTATGCATTTTCTAATATTATTATAATGAACATTCATTACTTTTGTAATAAAAAATAAACATTTAGAAACGAAGGTTGGATTACTGCATATGTCAAAGTTCTTTGAATTGTAAAGGTAAGAATTAGCAGGATATTATTTTTTCCCTCAACCAAAAACCAAGGTAAATAATAATTGAATACTGTACATAATGAAAACTTTGCCATGGATTTCCCAGGGGAAACTCACCTCTGTAAGTAAAAATCTAATTCTTATAGATAAACCAGGAAAAATCTACTTCTTTACAGGTCAAGACTGGACAGTTCAGGTGATAAGTGATTTTTGCATTTTACAAATGCAAAACAATGGAGGCTAATATCAAAATGTAGGTTTGTGTCCTTCAGTAAGTCAGCTAAATTCTGTATACAGGTTTTCTCCAATATGGCAAAAATGCTGTCTGCCATGTGTCAATCTCATGGTCTTGAGATGATTCCATGAACTAATGACCATGAAAGCTATTTGGAAATCATAAAGAATTCCACAAGTTCAAGGCCTGGGAAATATTAATACATCTGTGGCCATAGGAAGTTCCGTTCATCTTAATAAACTTACAGAGATGTGTACTTTGAAGGCAGACCTCTAAACCTCCATCTTATTGGAAAATAACCCACGGTAATTGCCCAAATAACAGTGAATCGGAAGCATCAGCTTTCTATAGTCAGCACATTTTTGTAGTACAATGAGAAGCTCATAGCCTGAGATATTGTTGAATGACCCCCCATTCCCTTTTTCTATATCTCCCACCTATTCCAATTCTCATTAGAATGAGAGTCTCTTCTTATAAGTTAGTTAAGAAAGAAATGCTAATTTATGTAAGGCATATCAACTTCCATATGCCCCCCATGAATTCTCTTCTTCCCCAACCCCACCAACTTGCAAAACCTACTCCTTTTCCTGTGTACAGTGCACTTGAGCACATTTCTATCATCCCCAGAATTTGTGTTTGAAGGATAGAGAATAATTAGTATTTTATAGAATAGAAATCTGGACCAAGAAATTAGAAAGAAGACCAGAATAATACCAAGCCACATGGTAAGGGTCTTATATAGGCAAGTGGATATCATTGAAGGTTTTTTAAAGGAGGGGTATAATTTTTTTTAAAGTGATGTTTTAGCAAGATAAATCTGGATTTGGTAAGCAGAATGGATTGAAAGGAGACAAGTAATAGAAATCTCCCAGATGAAAGTCTGTTGACGTGGTTCAGGCAAGTGGAGGTGAGGTCGTGAGAGCAGTAAGAATAGAACAGAAATAGGAAAGTCAGAAATAGGATACAGTTGTGAAGAAAATGAAAATACGGTTTAGGGCATGGTGAGTTTAAGGTGACAGTGGGATCCAAACAGAAATGTCAGGCATATACAACTGAAAGTGCAAGACTAGGAAGTAGAAGAATGGCTTGAAACATAATTATTTTAGGAAGAATATTCCATCAATGTTGTCATAGGTCTGTATAGCTGCCTTTGCTGAAAGAGTGTAATGAGTTTATATAATAACATACTTAGCCATTTAATATATCAGAAATATCTTTTCAGCATGTAAACAATATTAAAAATTACTGAGATGCTTTACACTCTTTTCCTAATGCTCTTTAAAATGTTTTTTCCAAGATCTTCAAAATCCAGTGTGGGCTTTGCACTTACAGAATATCTATCTCAGTTTGGACTAGCCATATCTCAAGTACTCAGTGGTTACTCACCTATGGGTAGTGACTGCAGTATTATACAGTGCAATTCTAGATGACACATTCCCCACTTCTCATAGCTTAGCATCCATAGCAGAAAGCTATAGGGGAAGGAAAAACTGATTGCCAAGATAGAAAGTGTGAGAATGTGTATACAAGTAGGTTTCTCTACGTACATATATGTGTGTTGGTATTCATTTGCACTTGTAATGACATTTATTGAGTTTTTATTATATGTCAGGCAATGGACTTAGCATTTTACATATATTAATATGTTAAAACAGCTGAAACTACTCTCTGGAGTAGGTACTATGAATATTATTCCCATTTCATGAATTAAAAAATAGTCTTCCTAAGATTAAGTAACATTTTCTAAAATTATGCAGCACTTGAGTAACTTTGAAAAAGTTATCTCATCCCAGAATCTTTGTACTTAACATATATTAAGATTCGTGGGATTTATTTTATTGACTTCCTTTTCTAGAAAAAAGCTAAATGCCAGGACTATTATTATCTAGTAACCCATTGTGAACAACTTTTCATATTACAAAATAATATTCAAAATCATGACTATAGTGATTGTGCACAAAATATCATACAGATAAGTAATTTATTTAATCATTTCTCCTTCTCTGGCTCTTGGTTTCTTTCTCATAAGTGGGGCTTTTGCATTTAGCAACACAAATAACTGACCCACCAGTTTGATTGGGTGTGCAAAAAGATACGATGAAATATATGTTGAAAACTAGATTGATTATCATTCAATTTCCCAGGCATGGACTTCCATGGGGAATAGCAATATGGCTATAGCACCCTATCCCACCCCATAATATTTGCCACAGTTAGGACCCTAGCTTAGGTATCTAAGAGACTTGGCAAAAACCTCTGTCTCTGCCCAACATGGGCACAGTTGACAAATACAAAGCCATAGGAGCAGCCCTGAAGACAGATATGCCAACTAAATGCCAAAAATGTTGCCAAGTCAGAATGTTCTCTTGTATCTGTCAAATCCACAGGTGGGCAATGAACCGACATGCTCTGCTAACATGTGGCACGTTTCCAAACCCAAGGCTTCTCTTCCAATTGAGAACCAATTAGGCTGAAAGTACTTAACGATTAAATCCCTCCTCTTGGTATGTCCACAGTCCTATAAAATTCCAACAGATAATTGCAGTAGGAGTAAAAGAGATCAAACTTAACAGTGCTTATAAAACACATCTCCAACTACCCAAGGCTATGTGATATTAGTAGAATTATTGAGTACTCACTAAGCACCTTTCTCCTCTGCCTCCCATTGGTCCCACCCACAGTGATAATGAAGGAAAGACAAATATAGAGAGAGCTCTAAGTGAAACAATGCACCATCAAATTCAGGTTTAGACACCTGATCAGATATGATACCCTAATAGACAAAGTTCTGTTATTCTAAATTGCTTTAGAATAAACTGCTTGGTTTATTCCCTTGGCAGAGGGAAAGAGTTCTCCTGAGATATCACAGAGCAGACCTGTCCCATGTAGCTCCTTTATCTCTGTTGTCCACCTTCGTGGTACATGCCCAGCACAGTGAGCTTTCATTATTATTATTATTATTATTATTATTATTATTATTATTATTACTGACAGAACTATGTAACAAATGATGAGGACCCTCCTGAGATTTTCTAGGAAAGAAGTAGCTTTGACAACCTCCATGCATGCCTTGGTCCTTTGGAGATTTCAACTGCTCCCTCCATGGATCCTAAAACAAAGATAAGTTACAGCAAAAGAGAAAATGTTCACCCAGCCAGGACTCTAAACAAGGGCCTAGAGAATTCTAGCACAGGGTGACAATTTCCTCTTTTCTGTCCCCACTGAATCCTACAGAGACATTTACCATAGCATCTGTAGCAGCTTACAGCATTTTTTTACATTCTGCACAGACACACACACACACACACACACACATACATGTGTATAGATACAGACAATAAATATTTCTAAAAGTGTGGTCGATAGACCACTAATATCAGAATCATGAGTGTGAAGTGACTGACAAAATAATTTCCTGGGACCTACCCCAAGCTACCCAAAGTAGAATGTTTGGAAGTGGAATTCAGTCAAAAAAAAAGTTCAACAACCATGGTTTCAAACCCTAAGTCTCTCAAGTGCAGGGATTATGTTTTAGCAGGAGAGGAGATATTCAGGGTCAAAGGAAAGACTTTTGAGATATCCTGAGTTATCCCACTCAGGACACAGACTCTGGTCCTTTCTGCCCCATTTGGCCTGAAAAAACTCCAACATCCTATTTGTCCTGTAAGGAACTCTGAAATATTTCACTTTGAAAATGAAGCTCCTGGTGAGCATAGTGCACAATTTCTCATTCTCACTGTCTGGAAAAAGGTCTTTGAGCAAGAATGAAAACTAGGATAATAATAGAATTGAGTTCCTGGGCTGTTTAAAAAAATTACTATTAGAACTAATCACAAAAGAATTTCCCAATAGAATGTAGACTGGAACTTCTTAAAATAGAAATAATGAATTCAAATTTATTTTTAATTCATTCATTAATTCATTTACTCCTTCACTTATTCATTTATAATTTGATAAATATTTAATAAGTACCTACCACATACGGGGCATTGATATAATGGTTAAGGATAAACAAGATAGACAAAGTCAATCCCCTTGGATGGTATACATCTGGTTCATTTATTCACTCACTCATTTATTTGTTAATCACTTGTTTAACAAATTTATTAAACATGATTTGGAAGCAACTGAATACTGTGATGCATTTTGTCATGCAGACATGAGAAGAACATCCACCTACTGAAATAACAGGAGAAGGCAAATATGTCTACTACTATATGAGGAAAAATATAATAGGATGAATGTTTTACAGGGTGGACTTAAGAAATGGAGAGAAAAACATCTGAACAAGTTGAATAATACTTAGTTAAAAATTTATGCTGCATCCCAATATGTGCATCTTCTTTTTCTATTTATTCACTCAATTATTCATTCTAGATATTCATTAAGCACCTAATGTGTATCAGCTGTCATACTGGGTGAATATATACAAATAAGATCCAATCTATACCATTGAAGACCTCAGGGATCAAAAGAGAAATCAGGAGTACATGGTACATGTACCACTTCTATTCTCACTCAAGGCTAAAATCACTAATTACCGCAGTACCCTTTTCTGCTGAGCTTATATATAGGTTCTGAAGGTTCTAAAACATGGAATTTCATGTAGGCACTTAAAAAAATTCAGTGTAAGAAATATTTGGAGAAGGGCTGAGATTTCCCAGTTAAAGTCACTCTGTATCATTCAGGATCTAGCTGATTTTCCAGCTGACCATAGATATAAGAGCACTGATGCATTGAGCTTAGTTCAGATCTGCAAAATCTTTTACCAATCCATAGACTTGTGAGAAATAATACATAGTTGTTATTTTAAGCCACTAAGCTTTGTAATGGTTTGTGATACACCATAGTAAGCTGACAAAGAATGTGGTATTGCATTTCAGTTCTGCCATCACTTAAACATAGCATATGTGACACTGGCTTTGGGTCAAAGAAGTCTACAGAGGCTGGAATGGTGAGAAAACTTTTAAAGGAGATTAGGAAAATGGCAATGCATTTCATATAGTGGTGAGACAACTGGTAAATCTGTCACCATTTGTAACTAAGAAAAGAGGAAATGCAGTAATGAGCTTTTGGATTTAAGCAATGAGATTTCTAGGCAGAATGTTGAAAGTGGTGACCATTCTTGGTGGCCATATTTGGTAAACTGCTATAAGAAGGAGATGTTCTAAAGAAAAAACTACCTAGATCGTAAGCAAAAATATAGGAAATAGAGAGGGTTTGTGATTTTCTGCCAGAGAACACAAAACTATTCTTCATCCCTAACCTCCCTGGGGAGCAGAAAATTTCTCAAAGTAAAATACAGCTTGGGTACAAAAGATAAAATCATAGGTGTGGCTATCAGGCCCTTTGAAAATATCTATGAAAGCATTAAGACAGGACTTGATGTAATGAGCATTGGGTGTTATATGCAACCGATGAATCACTAAACTCTACCTTTGAAACTTAAAAAAAAAAAGAATTCAGGGCCTAAGAATTTCTCTGCTGTATAAAAAGGCTTTTAAGTGTGTTAAAGATGTGGCTTTTAGTTCATGGAGTAACATCACATCATTTTCAGAGGAAATCTATGATATTTTTAATTCATTTGGATTGGTGATGTTTTGTCAGTATGGACTAAAAGGAATTGAGACCATAGAAAAATGTCTCAAAATTGTAGAAAGACCTTTGTGTCCCCAGTTCTTCATAGGCAAAAAGCAGGAATATTTTCCAATATTTTCTATAGAAATATCTAAGGAGGGTAGAAAAGAAACAACATGCCAGAAAGCTGATTCAAGAGCCCTGGAGAACAATGGACTAGGAACCATTCCCAGGGAGCAAAACTAAAGTCTAATCAAAGAACATTCCCTATCTCCAGAGTAGAAACACAGACAGCATTTGCCCAGAAAAAGTTCAGAATTGCTATGGACCAGTGACTGCTATGTAGTTTCTACTCTTCCCCTTTCCAGATTGGAAAATTTATGTGGGTCATTCTGTTCTCATTTCATTATTATATGCTGGGTGTGTATAGGGCAGATGACTTTTTTCTCCATAGTATATAACTTTCTGGATCAAGAGGAGCCTTATACGAACCTGAATTTGATCACAATTGTCTAGCCTTCAAGCATAATGCCAGGACTTGAGATATGGGAGTAAATATATTTCACATATGACAGCATATAAGTAATTATGGCCAGAAAGCAGACAATGGTAAACTGTTTGGATTAATGGCCCTCAGTTTTCACATACACATACACACATATCTATGTTTTTGGTCATGTTTTCTCACTCTAACTCTGGTCTTGACCTGATGAATTGTTTTAGCCAATAGGAAAGATCTGATACCAGTAGAGACTCAAAAAAGGTTTTATAAATTTTTGCCTTCTCTCTTTTGATTCTTGACACTGCCATTAGAACACACTTGGGCTAGTCTCCTGGAGGGAATGAGAGATGAGTAGAAAAGAGTCAAGTGTTCTATCCAAACCTATAGTAAATCAAGCCATCTCTAGCCAATTTGCCAGGGATTAGGAATCCCAGTGGGATTAGAGAAAAAAATGACTGATCTGTGAAACATAATCAAAGGAAAAACCTACTGGTCTTTTGGTCTAGTTGTGGAAGAGGAAGAGTGAAAAGGAGGCATCAAAAATGATCACAGCCCAGTCATTAACTTGCTAAAAAATTTCAATGGCTCTTTGATAGTGTATGTGATATCTCTACTGAAGTCTGAGTTCCATGAAAGACTGGGTCATTAAAAATCATCATCACTGGGGTGCCTGGATGACTCAGTCAGTTGAGTGCCCAACTCTTGACTTCAGCTCAGGTCATGATCTCAGGGTCATGGAATCAAGCCAGTATTGGGCTCTGTGTGCAGTGGAGAGTCTGCTTCTCCCTCTCCCTCTCCTTCTACCCTTCTCCCTGCTCACCCTCTCTCTCTAAAATAAATAAATCTTTTAAAAATCATCATTATCCTCAAAAACTAACACCTATTGAATACTTACACTTCTTATATGTCAGGGCAGTGTACTGAAAAATTTAACCTTCATTAATTGTCTTGTTTGTTTGCTTTTTACAACAATCCTGGAAAATAGGAATTGATATTACCCCATTTTACAGACGAGGAACTGAAGTCTAGAGAGCTTAAAGTGACTTGCTAAGGTCAGCCAGCTAGGACAGAATAGAGTCAGAGTTCAAACAAAGGTCTGCCTCTGACTTCGAAGAACTTACTCTTAAATGCTTCCTTATTCTACTTGTTCTTATTGGAATAAGGGATATTATTAGAATATCCTTATTCTAATATATATCTAATAATATTCCAGCATATAGTAATGAAATGAGAACAGAATGACCCATATACATTTTCTAATCTAGAATATTCTAATATATATCGAATAATATCTAGGATATTATTAGAATATCCCTTATTAGAATAAGGGATACTTATTAGCTCCCCAGTGACAACTCAGATTTGGCACATAGTAGATATAATACATATTTGCTAAATGAATGAATGAAAAAAAAAGAATGAATAAATGAATGAACAAATGAGTAAGAGAATGATAGTACCAATGACAGAGGGAAAAAAAACCGAGAGGAGGACCTTAAGGAGTGGTAAAGAGACTTTGGGTGTTGTTACACTAATAAGAAAATGACAATCATATGGCATTTGTCTTTCTCTGACTGACTTATTTTGCTTAGTTCCATCTGAGGGGAGGTGGATGGAGGGATGGGGTAACTGGGTGATGGGTATTAAGGACAACACTTAATGTAATGAGTACTGAGTGTTATAGTCAACTGAAGAATAACTAAATTCTATCCCTGAAGCTAATAATACAATGCATGTTAACTAAATCAAATTTAAATTAGAAAAATTTTTTTAACAATAAAATGACAATTCTTCCATGTATTCAAGAAGGAATTAAGGAAATGAAATTTGGGGGGAAAATTAAATAAACACTAGTTTATGGCATGATCAACTAAGTTATTTATACAGATAAGAATGACCTTTACATATCTGGAAGCAGAAGGCAAAAAATAAAGGAAAAGGAGATCAATCAAATGAGCCAGTGGAAAAGCTCCAGAGTTTACTGAGAAAGGAAATTTCACCAAATTGTAGTCAAAGATGGCCATATCATAAATCATTCTTTCTGAGGTAAACCTGCTTCCATGTGCACTGACCCTAATTAGCCCGAGCAGCTGAGAATTCATTGATTATGTCCCTAGATGTACTTTCATTGTGCCGGAACCTTCATATACATTCCATAATTTAATCCTTACAGAAACACTCTAAGAGTGATACCATTCCTTCCATTGTGTGGATGAAGTTCAGAGAGAGAAAATTGTGGAGGGATTCAAACTTAGATCTGTCTAACATTAAAGCCTTTTCTTATATTCTTATTTTCTGCAAACAGAACTTTCAGACCACCAACTGAAAGAGAAAATTTCCTCCACAACTGTATGGTCAATTAATCTTTTAGAAAGCAGGAAAGAAAATCCAATGGGAAAAAGACAGCCTCTTCAATGAATGGTGCTGAGAAAATTGGATGGCAACAAGCAAAAGCATGAGATTGGGCCACTTTCTTACACCACACACAAAAATGAATTCAAAATGGATTGAAGACCTAAATGTGAGACACGAAACCATTACACTCCCAGAGAACATAGGCAGTAACTTCTTTGTCATCAGCCATAGCAACTTCTTACTAGAAATGTCTCCTGAGGGAAGGGAAACAAAAGCAAAAATAAACTATTGGGACTTCAACAAAATAAAACTTCTGTATAGCAAAGGAACAATCAACAAAACTGAAAGGCAAGCTACAGAATGGTAGAAGATGTGCGCGAATGACATATCTGATAAACGATTAGTATCCAAAATAATCAAAATGTATAAGGAACTTGTAAAGTTCAAAACCAAAAAAACAAGTAATCCAATTAAAAGATGCACAGAAGACATGAGTGGACATTTTTCCAAAGAAGACATCCAAATGGCCAACAGACACACATGAAAGGATGCTTGACATCACTCGTCATCAGGGAAATACAAATCAAAACTACAATGAGATATCACCTCACACCTGTGAAAATGGTTAATATCAATAAGACAAAAAACAACAGGTGTTGGTGAGGATGTGGAGAAAAGAGAACTCTCTTACACTGTTGGTGGGAATGCAAACCGGTACAGAAACTCTATAGAACAGTATGGAATTTCTTCAAAAAGTTAAAAAATAGGGTGCCTGGGTGGCTCAGTCGGTTAAGTAGCTGCCTTCAGCTCAGGTCATGATTCCAGGGTCCTGGGATTGAGTCCCGCATCGGGCTCTCTGCTCGTCGGAGAGCCTGCTTCTCCCTCTCGCCTCTGCCTGCTGCTCTGCCTACTTGTGCTTTCTATCTCTCTGTCAAATAAATAAATAAAATCTTCAAAAAAAAAGTTAAAAAATAGAACTACCATATATGATCCAGCAACTGCACTACTAGGCATTTACCCAAGGAGTACAAAAATACTAATCAAAAGGTTATATGTGTTTATAGCAGCATTATATATAAAAGCCACATTATGGAAACAGTCCAAGTATCCATTGACAGATGAATAGATAAAGAAAAGGTGAGATACACACACACACACACACACACACACACACAGAGAGAGAGAGAGAGGAATATTATTTAGCCATCAAAAAGAATGAAATTGTGCCATTTGCAACAATATGGTTAGAGCTAGAGAGTATAATGCTAAGCAAAATAAGTCAGTCAGATTAAGACGAATACCATATGATCTCACTCATATGTGGAATTTAAGAAATAAAACAATTGCTCATAGGGAAAAAAAGAGAGCAGCAAACCAAGAAACAGACTCTTAACTATAGAGAACAAACAGGGTTGCTGGAGAGGAGGTGGGTAGGGGGATGGTTTAAATAGGTGATGGGAATTAAGGAGTGAACTTGTGATGAACACCAGGTGATGTATAGAAGTGCTGAATTACTAAATTGTATACCTCAAACTAATATTAAAATATAAGTTAACTAACTGGAATTTTATTAAAAATTTTTCAAAAAGAAAAAAGAGAAAATTTCCCCCTTTTGCCTTCAGTGGGCAATGTTGAAGAGGAAACACTTTCTCCCCTCAAATAAATTTCCAAAGAGACAAAAGACTTATAAACATGTAATGTCCACAATAGCCAAACTGTGGAAGGAGCCAAGATGCCCTTCAACAGATGAATGGATAAAGAAGATGTGGTCCATATATACAATGGAATATTATTCAGCCATCAGAAAGAATGAATACCCACCATTTGCACTGGCATGGATAACTGGAGGGGATTATCCTAAGTGAAGTGAGTCAAGCAGAGAAAGATAATTATCAAATGGTGTCACTCATATGTGGAACATAAGCAATAGCATGGAGGACTACAGGGGAAGGGAGGGAAAACTGAAAGGGGGGAAATCGGAGAGGGAGACGAACCATGAGAGACTATGGAACCCGGGAAATAAACTGAAGGTTTCAGAGGGGAGGGGGGTTGGGGGACAGGGTAACAGGGTGATGGGTACTAAGGAGGGCATGTGTTGTGATGAGCACTGGGTGTTACGTGTAACTAATGTATCACTGAACACCACATCAAAAACTAATGATGTACTGGGTGCCTGGGTGGCTCAGTGGGTTAAAGCCGCTGCCTTCGGCTCAGGTCATGATCCTAGGGTCCTAGGATCGAGGCCCATATCGGGCTCTCTGCTCAACAGGGAGCCTGCTTCCTCCTCTCTCCTCTCTCTCTGCCTGCCTCTCTGCCTACTTGTAATCTCTCTCTTTGTGTGTCAAATGAATAAATAAAAAAATTAAAAAAAAAACTAATGATGTACTATACAGTGGCTAACTGAACATAATTAAAACAAAAATTAATGGTCATTTCTCGTCAGTTGAATGACTGTATCAGTAATTACTGGTCTTTATACTTGATTCCTTAAAAAGAAAGAGATTTACCCAACGTTGATTAAACCACCACAACATCTGACAGACTATGTAACAGAGAAATAAAGCAGCAGCAAGTTGTTTTCTTCTCCAACTTAGTGTTCTTATTCTTTTCCATTCTCAAATGCTCTCCACTGCCTATTTTCTTCACTGCCTATATCAGACTACAGGATTTGACTAAGAATTTGGTCATCCCAATTATAAATCCCTTGAATGGCACAGAATGGCATTCTCCATGAAATGGATGCTAAGTCACATAAAGTTTTGGAGTGGAAAGCTGGAGTCTTTCCTGCACCCACAGTCACATACTCTGGTGTTAATGGAAGGATTTCTCCCTTCCTAGTAAGGGCTGGGAAGGAGTCAAGAATCCTGTGATGGGCATCCTGTGGAGACACGGTTTGCTTATTTTCCAATAAGCTGTTAGTCTGACTCTTTCCTGGAGTGTCAGTATAGACTTCACTGAACATAAGTATTTTCATTGTTCTGTTTAAAGTATTATTATAAACAGATAACTTCCACCAATGTTCCAAGGCCTTTTTGACTTTTGGCCTTTTTCATTTAAGGACATGCCTCACGTCTCCTAAGACAGTGTAGTTTTTTGAGGGCAGGAGCTCTCTCTCTAAACAGGAGTTTGGGTGGTGGCAAGCTGAAACTAAGAAAGGAGTCTCAGACTGAGGGATTTATTACATAAAGTATGGTAAAAGAAGGAATAGGAGGCAGATCCTGCTATTTTCCTGACAGGCCAAGGGTACAAACCATGCAGGGAAAAGGTAGCAGTCCAGGCAGGCAGGGAGTGCCATCAAAAATTCAGGCAGGTAGAATGTGGTGATGAGCATTCCAGACAAAGGTAGTATGAATAGACAGCATCAAAGAAGTAGCATAGTCCCAGCAGGGCCTGAGTTTTAGGAATAGAACTCTAACCATCAGGATACCAGAAGGGGTCAGCTGGTGACAAATACTGGCCCCATTCTCAGAAGTACTAGGGTTCTAGGAAAAACTAAAGACACAAGAGAATGAAATAAGAACTCTACCAGTGAGATCTGACCTCAGCAATGAGGAGGAGCTGGACTTGTCAAGGAGCTCATGCTAGATTAGCAGAGAATGTGAGGTCCTAAACCCCTAAGGCAGATTCAGGGCAAGATGTCTCCCAGTCTGTGTGCATACTCATCTTGTCTCAGAGAGGCATCTGTGAGGTTTAGAGAGATTAAGCCAGTCCTTATGGTGATTTGTAGATCATACAATTTTGTATTCACCACAGGTTCAAGTTCAGAACCCTGAGCATGTAGAAAACACTTAATTATAATTTTATGTAACAAAGTGTATTCTACGTGGTAGGCACTAGTCTAGATGCTTGCTGTGTTATCTCTTTTAACCACATCCTAAGAAGTATATATTATCATTCCTACTTAACAGACAAGAAATCCCAGGCAGAGGCAGATGAAGTAATTGCCCAAAGTCAAGTATTTAATAAGCAGTAACACTGGAATAGATAGAAATAGTTTGACATCAAAACCCAGTCTTTAAACTCTATTGCCAATCTTGGTCATACATTTTATAAAGCAACCATTTGCTAAATTTGTATGATGTGGCAGACTTTATGCTAGGTAGCATAGGTATCATCAATGCCCTTAAAGAGCTTGGGTTATAGTAGGAAGATAAATGCGTGAAAGATAGTAACACTTACTTCTGGGCCCAGATAGGAGACTAGAAGGTGCTATGAGATCATTCATGCCAGGACCCAACACTCCTTAAAGTGAGACTTCCTGAGGTAATTGATGGAAGACAGTGGTCATGAAAGAAAAGGAGGGGAAAGAAAGAAAAAGAACAACTTGCCCAAAGCCCCAGAAGCAAGAAAAAGGATGATTTCTTTCAAATTACTGAAAGAAGCTTATGCAACGCAAATGTAGAATATACAGGGAGGTGAGAGGAAAGCATAAGAGATGTCACCAGAGAAGTACGCAAAGCCCCATTGTGCAGAAGCAGAGAGGCCACATTCAGCAGTCTGGACTTCACCCTGATGGAAAAGCCAGGAGAGGATTTAAAAGTAGAGTAACACGACCAGATGTGCATTTTGGGAAATGATTCTCAGTTCTATGTGGAAAGAGTGGATAGGTGGATGGATAGAAAACCAATTCTTGCTCTTCCTACTCCATGAAATAGGCCCTAGTTGGTTGAATTGCTCTGACAGCCTATCTGTCCCTCAGTCTGCTATTAGGGCCTAGAGCCCAGAAGACAGCCCTGGAGGCCAAGTCTACCAGCAGGAATGCTATCATATGGGCACAAGGACTGGTTTTCATTAGGTGGTTTCTTCTCATGCTTTGCATGGCCCTGCATGTTCCCATCCCAGCCAGGCAACCTCCTTTGGTTTCTGAGACTCCATGCCCAGCTTTTATAGCTCTGACAAGTCATCTACAACCCTCCACCACTACTTTAGTAACTGTAAACATATATTTTCTGTTCTCCCCACATCCCTGCAGTAGAGCCATAGGTTGTATCTTGATGCAGAGAAGGGGCACAAAAGAGGTCTGGAATGTTCAGTGTAATCCCAGTCACACAAAAGGTCTTGGCCTTATGTGATAAATCATACCTTCCACATCTGTCAGTGGAAGAATTGAAAGGGTGCATCTTTTTTTCTGTGTGTGGCCAAATGGTTTTCTCCCAGCATTATTTGAGGCACAGGTTGTCAGGGGTCACTTCCTTTCCTATCACAAACATTTTAACAACCCAGGTGCTCACAGAATATAAAGTTCTACAACCGACAAGAAAGACACAGCTTTGAAGAGCTTTTCTAATGCTTTTCAGAAGGAATTATATGTAGAAAATTCCAATCACTGCATTGAATGTATGCCGTTATTTGTTTCTACCACCTTTGTTGTCATATGTACATACCTTATACTTTTACCCCATCTTTTCCTCCACACAGAGAATCAAAGAGGAGAGAGGGCCCTATAGCTGTTATCCATCTTGGGTACCTGTAAACAAAACAAGAGATGATAATTTTAGGCCTTTTTCACAAGGTCATGCAGCCTAGAAAAAGAAAAGGCAAATGTTTAGAGAGAATAAAACAAGCAACAGGCTAGACATTTTTACTTTTCTCTGTAAGACTAAGTCTTTTTTTAACTTATTAGCAAGATTAGTTTAAGACAACTTTATAGCCATTATGACTACAAAAATGATCCAATGTTACCATTACATCAACATGACAGATGCAAATGCCAGTAGGGAGAACATTCTGAACAGTATAAAGAGCTCTAAAAATGCAAAGTATTATGGCTAGGTTTTTCATTAGCCCCATAGGGCTATGACATCCCACCCCTAGTCAATATTCTATCATCCATGTTCAGAGCAGACCTGATGAAAAGAAACCTTCACTTGCATGAAACTCAGTAATGAAGCAATCTTACTTTCCTGAGACAGACAGAGATAGAAGAAGGAGGGAAGGAAGGAAGGGAGGGAGGGAGGGAGGGAGGGAGGAAGGAAGGAAGGAAGGAAGGAAGGAAGGAAGGAAGGAAAAAAGGAAAGACGGTGAAAAGGAAGGATGAGAGGGAGGGAGGGAAGAAGGAAGGAGAGAAAGATACAGAAAGCAAACAAACATAGGATTGGGAAGGAGACAAAACATAAGAGACTCTTAATCTCACAAAACAAACTGAGGGTTACTGGGGGGAGGGAGGGTAGGGATAGGGTGGATGGGTTGTGGACATTGGGGAGGGTTTGTGCTATGGTGAGTGCTGTGAAAGGTGTAAGCCTGATGATTCATACACCTCTACCCCTGGGGCAAATAATAATATAAATAAATAAATAAATAAATAAATAAATAAATAAACGAACAAATAAATAAATAAAAAGCAAGCAAGCAAGCAAAGAAAAAAGAAAGAAAAGAAAGAAATGGGGGCCACTGATAAAGCCAAAATGATATAATAAAGCTCATGCACTTCATTCACATGGGAATGCTCCTGGGGCTCACATTTAGAGTTGATTTGCTTACATTTTAGGCATAACTTTAACGAGCATGATTGTTTAGTTTCCCAGTTCAAGGTATCCTGGAGGCAGCAGGTCACCAGGGAGATACACACTGGAAGCATCAGAAAGTGACAGTTGGCAGCCTGAGACTGGATGATAAGAAAACTCTGAAAAGTTGATGCCAGAACTCCAAACTGGACCCCCCACAGGTTCAAACACAGAGCTCTGAACTCAACAGTCTGTCTCACAGCCCTTAAGAATAATTTATGATTGAGTCATCAGAGCAAGATCAAATTAGAATGTTCTATTTAATAAAGCAGAGAAGTATACATATATTTCCAAAGATTTTCACCAGAAATAGTTTAAATGAACCTATTTTTATACATATGAACTTTGTAACCAGAACAACTCATTTCCGTAATGTTCTAGATAGGTAGCTGACGTTTTACTGTACATTGGTTACTTCTCAATTTTAATCCCAAGCCACCTGCCCTTCTTGCCCCTCACTGGCCAGGAAGCCATGCTCAGGAAACACAATGTGTTGATGCTAGTACTACCCCAATCTTAGCAAAATGAGGTTTATAAATTTACTAATACCCACCCCCAAAATAAAATCACACACTGCTCCCCCAGCCCTACATACATGATTCCAGACTTATCTGTGCTGCTGCCTGCTGCCAATCATATGTAATATATGTTACTGTATGTGCTGATCACGTTTAAATCCAATTTTAGCCAGCCACTTAAGAAGATATCCTTCTAATCTAACAGCCCAAGCTTTTTGTGATTTGATTTGTCTTTGAATCCCTTGTGCCGGATTCTCAAGAAATCAAATTATTGTCACCCAATAGAACTGAACTCTTGAACCTAGAAGAGAAAGACTGTAGATTGACTGGGGCCTAGAAGATGGAGTAAGAATCTACATAAATGATATTCTGCATGATTCTTTTCACAAATGTTAACAAAGGAAAAATCAGGTCACCAAAACCAGAGCAAATTTGAGATTATTCTACTGTGCAAATGGTTAAGGTTTCTAGATACTGTCAGTACTTGAAGTAAGAATGAAAAGGAATAAAAGAAGGCAGAGGGTAGGTGTACAAAACCCAGAAACACCGTTCCCTTGAGGATAGCATGCCAAAATTTTTAACATAGTGGCAAGGGGGATATAACACTTTAGAGATAAGCTTTGCAAAGCCATTCATAAAAAGTCTCAGTCAGTGTTGTAGGTTGGAGGAAAGGAGGCATAGCAGTCAGAACAATGCTAGAGGGATGAACAACCCCAAAATTTCAAAGCTTAAAACAACAAAGGTCCCTTTCTTTCTCGTGCTACATTTCCACTGCCAGTCAGCTGGGACTCAGCTCTATGTTGTCTGCTCTCCTCAGTCTTGGATTTAGGCGAACAGAGGAGCTATTATCTGCTCCTTACAGTTCACAGTGACACGAAGACGGAGTAGCAAAGCATATGCTGGCTCTTCAAACCTCCACATGGAAGTGGCCATGCTCATTTCTCTCACATTTTATTGGCCCAAATAAGTCACAAAATATAGCCTGACTTTTAAGGGAGTAGGAAGTACTCCTTCTTCAGGGAGGGGCTTCAAATATTGGTGTGTGGGAATGCAGTCACTACAGGCAGTAGGGCAGAAATGACAAGCTGTCCACCAGAGGTCAGGGCTTTTCCAATGAGCATGCACAAAAATCCTGTGGAAGGCGTATTAAAATGCCCTGGGCCCTACCTACATTCATCCTAATTTAGTAATCTTGGGTAAGGCCCAAGAATGTGCATTTCTAACAGATTCCCAGGTGAATCTGATGTTGCCGGTCCATGGGGCACACTTGCAGGAGAAATGATACATAATAGCTGTCACTGGGAAGCAGCTGTCCAGACAGACAGTGCATGTCCAAGCCTGCCCTTGCATCCCGGTGGGGCCGAAGGACTAGTGTTCACCAAGGAAATACAAGTGGTGTGTGTCACTTCTTGAAGTAAAGTGGTTAAAAAGCAAGGATCTCTTCCTCCCACTCCCTTCTCCCATATGCTTTTTACATGTTGATGACCAGGGCAACTCTGTAGCTGCATCAGTCTGAAACATCTTTCCCCACTGACAAAGAGCACCTGCATCAGATTACTATGGGAAAGAGAACAAATTTTTATCATGCGGAGCCACTGAAATTTGGGGGTTGGTTTGTTCCAACAGGTAGTATTAACTTAGCTAACACTGGAGAGGATGGGAAGAAGGTTAAAAGAATCTTGACCCTGCCATTCAACATTGTCTCTCCTTCAGCTAAAGGAGAAACCTCTTCTGCCTCCTTAACTTCTACAATTGTCACCTTCTTTGATCCCCATAATTATATCTCTTTTCTTCTCCAAATCACTGTGGTGACATAAAATTTAATAGATTAGGATTAGGAAGTAGAAAAACTCAGAATCACTTTAATTCTTGCCTAAGGTCCTAATTATAATTCACTTATTTACAGTTTAGTCATTCATTTAACAAAACCTTACTCAGTGCCGATATACATATGTCTAAGACATAGTTCTGCCTCCCAAAATGGCATACACATCACCCCAGCCCCTCCCACGATCATGGCAGATATCAAAAATCAAAAGAAGTACTTTTTCTCACTTTTTCTTTCTGAGGGAAAGCCTCAGAATCCCTTACAGCAGAATGCTCCAAAAGCCATTACAAATAAATCCATAATGGTGGTTTTATCATTAAAAAATCAATATATATCTAAGTTGTTTCTATTTGTTTCTCAATAAATGGGTTTTTCCAAAGATGCTGCAAAGAGGTTTGGTTTCATGTGGTCAGTCATTTCAATCTACTTCTAATATATTTTCCCAAGTAATAGAAACTATAAAGACCAAGATACATTTGCAGCCAAGTTTCCACACTGATTTAGGTTCCACTAAGCAGATACACCTGCACAAAACCTGAAATGCAGAAATCAACAGTGTAGGATTATAGCCTTACATGAAGAGATGGGACTTCCCAGCCAGTATAACTACAGAAGGGTTTGATTCCCTTGAGGCAGCTGTGAGGAAGGTTCTATAGGTTAGTACCTGGCATCAAAGGTACTGAACAGCAGGTGTCTGTGGCAGTCAGGTTTCTTGAAACAAGTCTGTTGGTGTGGTTTGGAAGTTCATCCCGCTGCATTCTTTCTGAACAAGCAGGACCTATGCTTGTTTCCATCTTTAGTCGAGATGAGAGAACCTCTTATTCTTGACCCAACACTTCACAGGCTCTTGCTTTGGCCCTCCTCTGGACACCCCCTAAACACTGAGTGAGGACTATGTGGGGCCAATGAGACATACTTAACTTGAGCTCTAGCCCCAGACTGTCCCCTGGGAATCATGGACCCAGATTCCTTACCTAAATGGCCCTGAACTTGCTTCCAGAGTCTGTGTGGGTCTCCTTCCTGGGGCTCATTCTCCTGCAAGTGAACCAGACCACCAGTGCAGGCGGGCACCTTTAGGTCTGAGGGTAGCCACGGGGCAGCTGGCTGCCAGGGTGCAGTGTCCATACATATGCCAATAAGAGTCCCTTGCAGCACAGAATGGAGCCAGAGATAAAAAAAAAAAAAAAAAGAGAGAGAAGGGTGGGAAATCTGGGTTGGGGACTGGGTCATGCTTTCCCCATGCCATTATGCTTTGGTGAGGAACCCAAAGGAGTCAGAATTTTAAACTCTATCTTGACCTCCCAGGTCATTTAGGAGTTAACTGTCTCAAAGTGGGAACAAAGCATACATTTTATTTAACAAGCAGAAACTGATGTTTAACTTTTAAGTACTTGGACATGTTATGTGGGTATTAATTTGTACCTTTGCCCCAGATGCCACAAATTTTAGTAGCAGGGCTACTCAGTTCTCCAGCCTCTGATACATTCTGCAAACTACCTTATGCTCTGTAATAAACCTTCTGCCTAAACTACCCAGAGTAACTTTTGTTCTCTAAAACCAAGAAATCAGTTGTTACAGTTCCCTAGATGCGTAGAAAGGGGTGGTATTTTCCTTTTGTTGTAAATAAATACACATCAGCTCCAAAAATACGGAACTCTTCCAGTATCAACCATAGCTTGAATTTGCTTTGAGTGACCCTTCCTGATCCCAAGGCTCTGTACTATAGTAGCAAGAGTATTGATATTGAATGACAGTTTAGGTTGGAGACCCACATCTAACACTTACCCAGTGTGCACTTTGGACAAGCCATTTTTAACGTCCCTAAACCCTGGTTTCTCACCTGAGGATTGAATAAGATAATATGTGTACATATACTTCATTGAATGCAGATCTAACATGGCCATTTCTAATGCTGACCCTAAAAAAAAGAGTTAATAATAGCTGACTCCTTAGGTATATTCCTTGTGGTATATTCTCTGATGCTTTTTCTTTTGTTTACTTCAGAAACTCAATTACTCTGCTCCAATCCCTCCTCTCTGGAAAACCAATTTCACTGTCTTATGGCTCCATTAGGAAATATTTCTAGAAAGTCATTCAAATGTTTCCACTGGCCAATTCCATTTTGATACTCCAAGTTCTAACTCCTTATGCTACAGGAAACCATTTTCTTCCTTACTTGCTATTTAAACTCTTCAAGCGTTTGTCAAGCATTATTATGTCATACTCACCCTACTCAGGGATTTAATCACACACTCCACGCACTTCAAAACATATTCATTTTCTGGAGTATCCAATGACATGATCTGCAATAGCAGAGATAAGGATTCAAGCACTTAAGTTCCTCTTGGGTTTCTTGATTTTCTGAATATTAAGGAATCTTTCAGAGTTAGTCCTATAGCAATGCAAGTTTCAAATAGCTTTCATAACATGATGCACTTTCTTTTCATTATGTTTTTCAGATTAAGAACCTAATACAACAGTAGCCTATGCTAACAGGAAGATAAGCCTTCTGTTTCTGGCTCAGAAACTTGGAAAAGGGAACATTTCAAAAGTAATTTTATTGGCATATTTCAATCAAATGCCTAAAAATCCATGATGAGATGAGCAAGGACTGCACTAGGCAATTTCTATTTTTAGAAGATTTTTCCAGTTTCCAGTGGTCTCTACCAGATGGTCCTGTAGTTTCCCCCCCCAAAAGTAACTATCGATTAGAATTGCAGAACCATTGTGATGTGGCATCAAACAGTTAAAACTACATAGAAACTTTGAAAAAAAATGCTTTAAATTTTAGAAACAATTGATACACCTGTAGATGCTGTGGCTGGGAGCTTGGGCCTGTTGGCTCCATTCCTTGCCTTTCTTGGGCTCAGCTCTCTGGTAGAGGGACAGACTGAGTCCTGCAGTCCTGCAGTCTGTGTTTCCCAGGATCTCAGATCAGCTGTCTTCTGGCTGAGTGCTGACAAAGAAAGACACCGGCTAGAGGTTGAATGGAGTGGGAGAGAGAAGCCAGGACACATCTCCTCTTCCCTTTTCTACCTAAGGCAGCTTCTCAGCAGTTCCTTCTCCTCTATGGCCCCAGCTCCTTGGTTTCATTGCTTGACAAATTTGTCTTAGCTTCCATATAATAACTCCCTGGGCAGTAGTACTGCTGCATATTTCATCCTTCTAGCCTATAGATGGTAGTGGTTTCATGCTGCTTAACTCTGTTTAACTCTGTTACTTTAGTTCTCAGAAATTCCATCACCTATGTGACAAATTCCCCGAATTAAATTCACTCTGTTGAAAAGTCTTAAGGTAGTTTCTGCTTTCTTGGTTATACTCTGATTGATAATATAATGCACTGACTTTTGAAACAATGCACATGACTGTTAGTGCACCAACAGAATGTTAAAGAACTGGGATACAATTGGGCGCCTGGGTGGCTCAGTGGGTTAAAGCCTCTGCTTTAGGCTCAGGTCATGATCCCAGGGTTCTGGGATCGAGGCCCGCATCGGGCTCTCTGCTCAGCAGGGAGACTGCTTCCTCCTCTCTCTCTACCTGCCTCTCTGCCTACTTGTGATCTCTCTCTCTGTCAAAATGAATAAATAAAATCTTTAAAAAAAAAAAGAACTGGGATACAATTAAGTCATTTTATAGCTTTTTCAGGACACTACATGAAATGTAGCATAAGTTATGGAAAAACTGCCCCAGCAAGAAGACTAAATTAGAGGCATGTGAATTTGGGGGATTTAATTGTGCTTTTTCTTTTTCTTTTTTTTTTAAAGATTTTATTTATTTATTTCACAGAGGGAGAGAGATCACAAGGAGGCAGAGAGGCAGGCAGAGAGAGAGAGAGGGGGGAAGCAGGCTCCCCGCTGAGCAGGGAGCCCGATGCAGGCCTCGATCCCAGGACCCTGAGATCATGACCTGAGCCGAAAGCAGAGGCTTTAACCCACTGAGCCACCCAGGCGCCCTAATTGTGCTTTTTCTTTATTTTTTCTCTCCAGGTAAAATAATATGTAGGTGAGCAGTGAAAGCAACTGTGATCACTGACCTATTTACAATTCTGACTCTGGGCCAGTAGGTCTATTATCTAGTATAGTCTGCATTAAGATGTTCACCAGAACATCTCAAGGAAATATCTCAAAACATTACATCCAGCTTGTTAACAAAACAAGTGTCAAATATGAAATAAACCAAAATCACAAAAACATTTGCCTTCATTTTGATCTCATTCTTTCATTTACTCAATCAGTAACTATGACGGGTCAGTCACTCTTCTACATCCTATAATCCCCGAATAAGGAACAAAAAATAATCCCTTACCTGTGTGGAGCTTATGGTCTGGAGTGGGTGGAGGTGGTTTTTTAGACCAATAGCAACCAACGGGATGAAAACCCTCATAGGAAAAACAGCTAATCCACACTTAGATTTTTTTCTCCAAGTTATTTCTGTGATGTTAAGTCCTAAAAGGAAAAGGGAGAATGTTGTCTTACTTTCTAAAATACATTTGTAAAAAGGTACTGGATTTGAAGTTCAGCAAGCTTTGATTTGAGTTCAAGTTCTTTAATTTCCTGATTATTTAAATTATCATATGCTTATGAAAGATCACTCATATAAGCTCCCTGAAGTAATTTTAAAAATAGAGAAATGTGTTGAGAATAGAGATATTTAAGTTTGGAAAATTGAAATTTGTGAATAGCTCTCATTTTCATTTTATTTTTAATTTACAGCAAAAGGTCATGAAGTGTTTGTGGATTGTTGTTGGTGTTCCAAATTTGGGGGATTTTAGTTCATTAATTTTTCAGATATATTTTTCTGCCCTATTCAATATCTCTACTACTGTGGCTCCAACTACAGTTACTTTAGACCAGTTTATATGGGCCCATGGTCACTAAGAATATGTTCTTTCTTTTTTTTTTTTTAGATCTTTTTTCTCTCCATTCTTCAGAATAGATCAATTCTATTTTCCTATCTTTAAGTTCACTGACCTTTTTTTTTCCAGTTTCCAGGTGGCTGTTAATACAATCCAATCAATTTTTTAATTTTTAAATCAATTTTAAAATTTCAGACAGTGCGTTTGTTAGTTCTAGAATTCCATTTGCTTCTTTTTTATAGTTTCCATTTTTCTGAGATTTCCCATTGTACATTTCCTATATAGATCTTTCCTTTTAAATTCTTAAATATATTTATAATAGCTAATTTAATATTAGTGCTGCTAATTCTAACATCTAAGTCATTTAGGATTTGTTCTTCTGTCTGCTTTATTTCATAATTATTGGTCACATTTATCTATTTCTTCATATATCCAGTAATTTTTAAAATTTTATGTGAGACATTTAAATAACATTACATTACACACATACACATATATGTATATATATACATTTTAATTAAATCACATTACAATGAATGTGATTATTTCATCTTCCTTTAAATATAAGTTTTGTTCTGGCAGGCAGCAAAATTCCTCCTTCTTTTAAATGCCTATGGTCTCACAAACTGCCTCATTTTCCTTCAAATACATCTGACCACCTTCCTCTACCATAAAAACTATCACATCCATCACCAAGAGAAAAGAGTCTTTATAAATGATCAGCAATTCAAAGTCATAAGTATTAGAATTTGAGATCCATTCCATCCTTTTATTTCAAGGGTACTTCTATGTGGAGAACCCACTGTACAAATTTGCATATATACTATTTCATATTACCTATAAAAATTACCTCCTATAAGAAAGTAACACAAATCTTTTTGAAGTGTAAATAGTCTTTCCAAAATCAGTTTTAAGAAACATCCTAGTTTAAAAAACATCTTAGTTGGGGCGCCTGGGTGGCTCAGTGGGTTAAGCCTCTGCTTTCGGCTCAGGTCATGATTTCAGGGTCCTGGGATCGAGGCCTGCATCTGGCTCCCTGCTCGACGGGGAGCCTGCTTCCCCCCCCCTCTGCCTGCCTCTCTGCCTCCTTGTGATCTCTCTCCCTCTGTGAAATAAATAAATAAAAATCTTAAAAATAAATAAATAAATAAATAAACAAACAAATAAATAAATAAAAAACATCTTAGTTGAGAAAAAGGATCATAACTCTAGGGAAGAGTACTATTACCTTCATGGAGCCTGGAATTAGAACAACAGCAATTTGTAGGTAAAAGAATCAAAACTATTTCGTAATTTCTGTTTGGATGAAATATGTATGAGGACTAAATCAGCCCATATTGAATAGGTGTCTTTCTCCAGTTTGAGCTGAAGATGTAAAACCCATATATTCAATAGTATTTTTTTCTTTTGTTTTAAAAGAAAACCATATTTGTTGTAAAATTTCTTTTAAATACTTAAAAACAAAGAAAAAATTTCAGTCTTCTCAGAGATAAGTAACTGAACATATTAAGGCATGCCCTTAAGTTTTTTATGTGTGTATGTGTGTGTGTGAAAATATGTATACATATATTTCATAATATTACATATATTACATAATATATATTACAAAACTGGAATGATGCTCTCAACACGATGTACCTTATGTATGTCACTAAAAACATATGATGGCCTTTTCCACATCATTAAATGGTCTGACAGATGTGATTTTTTTGGTAACATTTTGTTGTATGGACAATTTACTTATCCATCTCATTATTATTAGAGATTATATTGTTTTCAATATTTTATTATCAAATAAATTAAACAATTTTTCCCATACATGATTATTTCCTTATAATAGATTCCTGAAATGGAAATGGCGGGAAGAATGGGAATAAAAATGACAGCACATCAAGCCAGTATAATGTAGAGAGAAAAGCTTGAAAGACAGAAATGGAGAGTGGTTTTAAGCTAGCATTGTTTTCACAGTTGAATCGAAAAGAAGGGTATGCCAAAGCAACAGGCTTTCGTAAAATATTTGTTCTGCATTTCAAACAATCATTGGAAAATGGGAGCTGAGACTGAAGACTTGTAAAGTTACAGTAGAATTTCCTGTCACATGTGCTGCAGAACATAGGTTGTGTGGGATTTTAATAAGTGTTACATTAGGGAAGTGTTCTGAGGTGTAGTGACTTTGAGAAACACGGATTTAAAGACAAATAAGATTTTTGCTATTATATTTTACTGCAGGGCTTCCCAGAACTTTTAATGTTCTTGTATGCTTTCTAAAACATAAACAGAAACTATAATATGGAACATTTCCCAAATTTATTTAGCCACAAAATCTTTTGTGCACTAAGTATCTTGAGGAAAGAATGTTCTGTGGAACACCAGATTGGGCAAAAGTACTTGAACAAAATTGAGGAAAAGTAAATTATAGTCAAGGCCAGTGGAAAAACCACACCATTTTAAGTTAGATTAGGTTAAATTGTTTAATGGCAAGCCCTGCATGTCTTGAAATCTTGCTTTCAATTTAAATTCCTTATCTCTTTACAAATGCCACATGAACTATGTTCTTGTTTTGTTAGTACATAGCTCTACACAAAAGTAGTATTTGGTGGACTGTGAATTTTTTTATCACTGTGACATGTTTTTGTGGAGGCGATAGCATATAGTGACAAAGTCCCAACCTAGAAGTTAAAACTTCTAGGTGGGCTGTGCCATTAGCTAACTTGTGACCTTAGAAAATTAACTCAGGCTCCATGAACTTTGCGTGGCAAGGTTTAGGTATACAATAAGTGGTTGGTTCAATGGATGACTGGAACCAGATGTTCAGAAACTTTTCAGTCATTCTCACCTGGTATCGTTCATGGACTTCAGGAAGATCTAACCAGCTTCTCTGTGATTGGTCTTATAAACTTTAAGCTCTAATGGTAATTTTTTTCTCAATTTAAGATCCACAGCATTTTTAATAATGATGCTATACTGTAAAGACATAAGAGGAAGACAGTTATTCAACTTCCTAACAATAACTAAAAATTAAATGTATTTCTGTCCTGCTTTGTCCTGGTTTTTACCTAGACAGATATTTGTCCCAGGGATCAGGGACCTTGCTCAGCTACATTTTTTTCTGCATAACCTCCATAGTTCCAGGTTGGCCTATGGTTTCTTTGTCTCACAACAGAAATGTTTAACCTGGTGTTACTGAGCTTCAGGGAGCCTTTGAACCCGATGAAATTGTGTATAAACATTTTCTCTTTATGTGAGAACATTTATCTTTCTGGAGACACACTCCATGGCTTTCAATAGATTGTCAAATGGCATTTTCAATCCTTCAAAAAAGTTAAAACTTACTGCTTATAGATTTCTTAAGGTTTTTGAAGAGGTACATGAAGAACAAAACAAGGCACAAATTAATGCTTGAGTTCAAAATACTGGTCTAAGTTACTGCTATAGTAATTTACCCATCATCAGAATGTGTGGGAGTAGAAACCTCAGGGTACAAAAATCAGCATGATTGAAGAAAGAAAAAAAAACCTATTTACAGGCATTTTATCTTCCTCTTAGCTTCCCAAGGCCCCAACTGCTGCATGAGGGGGGAAAAAAGACCTGTAGAAAAAATGTCTTAATGATATGTTGTAAAAACTGCTATTAGAAGTGCCATCATTCACAATAAATGAGATAATATTTACCTACTTATTAGCTATGTTCTTAGAGACCTGGAAAAGAAATTTTTCTATAGGATGATCCAGTGTCATCAGAGTGTCTATGAAATAGTACACAGTGATTGGAATTTTATGGAAAGGATTCCTTGGAAAGCCTATCTATAGGATAATTTGACTATCTTTAACCTAATCCTGGTTAATTTTGCCATATATTATCTTCTGCATGCTCTTGAGCTCCAGGTCCCAATTTATTAACCTCTATTCTAGATTAAAATCACACATATATCTCCATGCTCCTCTGAACATATTGTGTGATAGCTAATAATGGTCTCATACTTAGTATGTGCCTCACAAGAAAGCCTGAGCAGATACAGAGATGGTTTACATCTGAAAGTTACAGTGCCTTAAAGAAGCCTCAAAAGAAGCAGCAAAGCACATGAGGAGTCAATGTTCATCTTCATGCTCATTCATTCATTCATTCACTCATTCGCCCATTCAACAAATGCTCATTGAGCCTTCTCTGTGTCAGGCCCTATCCCAGGTGTTAGACATAGACAGCTGAATAGGATACAATCTCATCAGTAGTAGGATGGTTCGGGAAGAGTCTGGAAAGACAGTGTGACAAGTACCGTTGCCTGAACCCAAGTTCCAGAAGCAAAGAAATGGGACTCCTAACCCAATCTAGGGCTTGTTGGAAAAGGTAACATTTAAATGGACACTTGAATGATGAATGGGAAATAACCAGGCAATAAGCAATAGGGATGTTTTAGACAGAGGAAGCGGCAGATGCAATGGCCCAAAGGCAAGAAGCATATTTGGGGAACTCCAAGTAATTGTCATCAGATTCAAGGTGGGGGTAGTAGTGAGAGAGGACAATGGAGAAGTAGTAATTAAGGTATAGATTTGGAAAGGTCTTGAATGACATTTAAGGATTCAGACTTTGTACTGAAATCAGGAGCACTGGAGACTATAATTTGGGGGAAGGAGAAGCATAAAAATATTTATATTTGATATATAAAAATATTTATATTTATTTATAAATTATATATCTTTCTGGCTATAGAGCATAAAAGGAATAACAGAGAGCCAAGGAGAGCAATTAGGAAGCTGCGTCAGCAATCTAGACTTAAGAGAAGGAAATGCATTGGAGAGACATTTGGGAGGGAGGATCCATGGATTGAATTGACTTGTTGCTGTTGGTGAGAGAAAGGGAAGAGGCAGAAGAAATGTTATTATTCCATATTCTGCCTTAGTTAGCTATTAGTTAATGGTGATATTCCCTAAAATAGGGACCAGAAGAGGGAGAACAAGTCTGTTCACTATTTTATTGACCTGGAATCTTGCATATTTTATAGAAATTCTGGAAACTACCAAAGCAGGCTTGCATAGGCTTTGGAAGGTTGCATGCAAAGAAATTTGATGCTTGACTTATGTAAGAGTTAAACATATATATTTCAATTTTACTGATATGGAGACAAATGAATCAACATATACAATAAGATGAAGCTTTATTTCATAGTTTAAAATTATATTTTTTTCATAGAGACATTGAATCATTTTGAAAGTAAGATAAAAGATGTTACAGGAGGAGCAAGATGGTGGAGGAGTAGGAGACCATTATCATCAGGTCCCAGGACTTCAGCCAGATAGTTATCAAACCATTCTGAACACCTACAAACTCCATAGGAGATTGAAGAGAAGAAGAGCAGAAATTTTAGGAACAGAAAATCGACCACTTTCCAGAAGGTAGGACTTGCAGAGGTCTGTAACATACAATGGTAGAAATATTAGATTGGCAGCAGACCTATCCACAGAGACCTGGCAGGCCAAAAAGGACTGGCATGATATATTCAGAGCACTAAATGAGAAAAATATGCAGCCAAGAATACAATATCCAGCTAGGCTGTCATTGAAAATAGAAGGAGAGATCAAAAACTTCAAGGACAAACAAAAACTAAAGGAATTTGCAAACATCAAGCCAGCACTACAGGAAATATTGAAAGGGGTCCTCTAAGCAAAGAGAAAGCCTAAAAGTAACAGACCAGAAAGGAACAGAGACAACATACAGTAACATCACCTTACAGGCAATACAATGGCACTAAATTCACATCTGTCAATAATTACCCTGAAAGCAAATAGATTAAATTCCCTAATCAAAAGACACAGGATATCAGAATGGATAAAAAAACAAGACCCATTGATATGCTGTCTATAAGAAACTCATTTTAGACCCAAAGACACCTCCAGATTTAAAGTGAGGGGGTGGAAAACAATTTGCCATGCTAATGGACATCAAAAGAAAGCTGGGATGGCAATCCTTATATCAGATAAATTAGATTTTAAGACAAAGACTATAATAAGAGATGAGGAAGGACACTATATCATACTTAAAGGGTTGTCCAACAAGAAGATCTAACAATTATAAATATCTATGCCCCTAACATGGGAGCAGCCAATTATATAAACCAATTAATAACAAAATCAAAGAAACACATCACCAATAATAGTAGGGGGCTTTAACACCCTCTCACTGAAATGGATGGATCATCTAAGCAAAAGATCAATAAGGAAATAAAGGCTTTAAATGACACACTGGACCAGTTGGACATCACAGATATATTTGGAACATTCCATCTCAAAGCAACAGAATAAACATTCTTCTCTAGTGCACATGGAACATTCTCCAGAATAGATCATATCCTGGGTCACAAATCAGGTCTCAACTGGTACCAAAAGATTGGGATTATTTCATGCATATTTTCAGACCATAATGCTCTGAAACTAGAACTCAATCACAAGAGGAAAGTTGGAAAGAACTCAAATATATGGAGGCTAAAGAACATCCTACAAAAGAATGAATGGGTCAACCAGGAAACTAAAGAAGAATTTAAAAAATTCATGGAAACAAATGCAAATGAAAACACTACCATTAAAATAAAATAAACAATTTATTCCTGGGCTGCAAGGTTGGTTCAACCTCCACAAATCAATCAATATGATACAATACATTAATAAAAGAAAGAACAAGAACCATATAATACTCTCAATAGATGCTGAAAAAGCATTTGACAAACTACAGCATCCCTTCTTGATCAAAACTCTTCACAGTGTAGGTGTAGAGGGTACATACCTCAATATCATCAAAGACATCTATGAAAAACCCACAGCGAATATCATTTTCAGTGGGGAAAAACTCAGAGCTTTTCCCCTAAAGTCAGGAACATGGCAGTGGTGTCCACCTTCACCACTGCTATTCAACATAGTATTAGAAGTCCTAGCCTCATCAACCAGACAACAAAAATAAATAAAAGGCATGCAAATCAGCTAAGAAGAAGTCAAACTATCACTCTCTGCAGATGATATGATACTTTATGTGGAAAACCTAAAGGACTCCACTCCAAAACTGCTAGAACTCATAGAGGAATTCAGAAATGTGTCAGGATATAAAATCAATGCACAGAAATCAGTTACATTTCTATACACCAACAACAAGAGAGAAGAAAGAGAAATTAAGGAGTCAATCCCATTTATAATGGCACCTAGAACCATAAGATACCTAGGAATAAACCTAACCAAAGAGGCAAAGAATCTATACTCAGAAAACTGTAAAGTACTCATGAAAGAAATTGAGGAAGACACAAAGAAATGGAAAAACATTCCATGCTTATGGATTGGAAGAACAAATGTGAAAATGTCTATGCTTCCTAGAGCAGTCTACATATTTAACACAATCCCTATTAAAATACTATCAATTTTTTTTCAAAGATATAGAACAAATAATCCTAAAATTTGTATGGAACCAGAAAAGACCCAGAATAGGCAGAGGAATGCTGAAAAAGAAAACCAAAGTTGGTGGCATCACAATTCCAGACTTCAAGCTCTATTACAAAGCTGTAATCATCAAGACAATATGGTACTGGCACAAAAACAGACACATTGATCAATGGAAGAGAATAGAGAGCCCAGAAATGGGCCCTCAACTCTACAGTCAACTAATCTCAACAAAGCAGGAAAGAATGTCCAATGGGCGAAAGACAGTCTCTTCAACAAACAGTGCTGGGACTTCATCAAGATCAAAAGATTTTGGACAGCAAAGGAAACAGTCAACAAAACCAAAAGACAACCAACAGAATGGGAGAAGATAGTTGCAAATGACAGATCAGATAAAGGGCTAGTATCCAAAATCTATAAAGAACTTATCAAACTCAACACCCAAAGAACAAATAACCCTTATAATCAAGAAATGGGCAGAAGACATGAACAGACATTTCTGCAAAGAAGACATCCAAATGACCAAAAGACACATGAAAAAGTGCTCAACATCACTCGGCATCAGGGAAATACAAATCAAAACCACACCTCAAGCCAGTCAGAAAGGCTAAAATTAACAAGTCAGGAAATGACAGATGTTGGCGAGGAAGCAGAGAAAGGGGACCCTTCCTACACCATTGGTGGGAATGCAAGCTGGTGCACCCACTCTGGAAAACAGTATGGAGGTTCCTCAAAACGTTGAAAATAGAGCTACCCTATGACCCAGCAATCGTACTACTGGGTATTTACCCTAACGATACAAATGTAGTGATCCAAAGGGGCACGTGCTCCTGAATGTTTACAGCAGTAATGTCTACAATAACCAAACTATGGAAAGAACCTAGATGTCCATCAACAGATGAATGGATAAAAAATATGTGGTGTATATATACAATGGAATACTATGCAGCCATCAAAAGAAATGAAATCTTGCTACTTGCAATAATGTAGAAGGAACTAGAGAGTATTATGCTAAGTGAAATAAGTCAGTCAGAGAAAGACAACTATCATATGATCTCTCTGATATGAAGAATTTGAAGGGTAGGGCAGGGGTTGTGGGAAGTAGGAAGGGAAAAAAATGAAACAAGATGGAATCAGGAAGGAGACAAACCATGAGACTCTTAATCTCAGGAGACAAACTGAGGGTTACTGCGGGATGGGGGGGTAGGGATAGTGTGGTCGCATATGGACATTGGGGAGGGTTTATGCTATGGTGAGTGCTGTGAATTGTGTAAGCCTGATGATTCACAGACCTCTACCCCTGGGGCAAATAATACATTATATGTAATTAAAAAAAAAAAAAAGATGTTACAGTAGTAACCTCTCTGCACTATCCTGGAAGTATCTTCCTACAAGAGTGATTTGGCCTGTAAAGTTTATGAATTACAAGGGGACAGAGTCTTCACGCTTGTTTTTGGGAAGTTTTTTGTTGTTGTTTTTGTTTTTAGTCTCTTTTAGCCAGCTAAGATGAAGATGAATATCTTCATCAAAGCCAAGTAAGAGCTTCCCTCAGGGTTCAGGAAGGACGAAGTGCAGGTTTGAAGAGCACTAGGAATTCATTTAGCTCTTTATCCCCAAATGTAGCATAGGTTGCCTTGTAGGGATTTCACTGGTGCTGCAGTTTACAATTCTCATTGCAAAGACAAAGACTAGAAAAGGATATTAAATGAGTGAGATAGCAATCACCAACACAATTACTAAGTAAAAAGCATAGATAAAAAATAGTAGGGTCAACAAAAGGAAAAACAAACAAAACATGAGAGTGGCTCAGTGAGTTCTCCTCTCTAAATTTGAAAAAATGAAAAGAATTTTGTAAAAATCCTGATGACAATTAACTAAAAAAAATTCGTTAAGGAAATAATTCTTCAGGAAGGATTATAGGTAAAGGCCCCAAAAGGATCCCCCTAGATATATATTCTTAGGCAGAAAGCTATAGTTCAGCCTCCAGACAAGTATAATACCAATGAAAATAATTGATTCTCCAACGTAGGCATTTCATTATACCAAAATCATAAATATGGCAGTCTCACATCCACTTGAAATCAATCCATTTTTGTCAAAATAAAATGCAACACACACCACTGGGCATGTCATTTATTTGTGGGGGAATTTTGCCAAATAAAAATCTATTGTTTGCTGTAATGCAAACTTGTTGGCTATTTTTAAAACATAGATTGGTAACAACTTCCTCTTGACAGCTGTTCACACACACACACTAATTTTTGCTCATCCTAGTCCAGTGGAAATCTTGCAGTTGAAAAGACTTCAAATAAGTCACTGCTCTCAAGTGTTTTCAATTCTGTTCAGTTCAGTGGTGAATGAAGCTGGTTAGGAGGGAAACTGCTTGTCTTTCCAAATTTAGTGTTCTGAAAACACGTTGTTGTAGTTAGTGAGCATTACATGAGCCATCTAAATTTAGCAAACATTTTCATTCCCTTGCCCAAGCCCACCCACAACAGTGGATGGAACTTATATTTCATCCACACTCATCTGAGTAATGTAAACCCCTTGGGTTCTATGAAGCCTGCTGAGCAAGAAAGCTGAATGCAGAAATGGCAGAAAAATATGTAACCTTCAGACTTAAAGAGAGTTGGGGGGGGCAACTAATACTACATTGACTAATCCCAGTTGGCTTTTAAACTATTTCTCACCCTATCCACATTAGATCTCCTTTGTTTGCCTGAGGAACACCTGGAAAAAATGCCTAATTAGGAGAAGCCAGCTTGCTGTTTATCTGAGGAACTGGCCTTCAGCACTCAGTGGACTTCACCTCTGAGCTGAAGGTCAGTCCAGGATGTCATAGTTCCCCTCCATGTTGATGACTGTTGAGTGCAGTCATGCTTAAAAAATTGTAGGTATTTAAGGGGTAGTTCGAATTATGGAGATTGAATGGAAGCTGCCTCATACAGTATAGGACTACTGTAGGGAAAAGAAGAGAAAACTTGCTTCATACAACACTATGCATAGTGGGTTGTCAAATTGCATAGCAATTTTTCTCAAACTTTACTGCTTAAGTACATTAAAGAATGTGAGGGGAGGATAAAAAAGAATGATCTAAGATTAAGCAAAACCAGGTCATTGTAGGAACTTCTTTGTAGTCACATGTCCTATCTTAAAAGCTCAGCAAATTTTATACTCTATACTGTAGTATATAAACATTTAGCTTATGGCTTCAGGTAGCATCCTACCAAATAATGTGGATCACATGGCAATCTGTCATTCTCTCTGTCATGTTAACTGAAGTTTAGAAAAGACTCCGCAAATGACTTACATCTACCTTGAATTTAAATACCCAGCGTTTGTGTAAATTACATGTAAATTTTTAAATTTTATTTTTGGAATTTCATTATCAATCAGTAGATGCATTTTGATGTTTTCAAATGATTAGAAAGATTTCGTACCTTAATATATTGAGTCTGTATTAGGAGAGAAAAGCATGTAATGAATAAACTGAAGTAACCTTGTATTAATCACTTGGTGTATATCTGTCATTACTGAAGTATAGAATTAGGTATTATAAAAAAATTACTAACTAATATTCTGACATATATGCTATGAAGATAAATGATTTTAAAAAGCGCTTGAAATTTAGACACATTGCTTTATAATAAACCTTCTGCAAATACAATGAGTACGTTATCTAGAAGTTTTCTTCAGAGAAATGAAAATAAAGTTTCATTTTCCCTTTTTTATAGTAACTGCCATGGATAAAAGAATGAAACTCCCTTACTCTTAATGCATCAAAAATAATCCACACTGACACTGTAAGTGCTGAGTTCTTTTTTTTTTTTAATTGATTTATTTGTTTGTGAACGAGAGTCAGGGGGAGGGACAGAGGGGGAGAGGGAAAGGTTCTTAAGCAGACATCATGCTGTGGGCAGAGCTTGATGTGGGGCTTGATCTCATGACACTTATATCATGACCTGAGCTGAAACCAAGAGTCTAATGCTTAACCGACTGTGCCACACAGGTGCCCCAAGTGCTGAGTTCTTATACTAAGTATACCTTTAATACTAAGTTCTAGTTGTGAGTTTCGGGAAAGTGTGATAAATACTAAAGCAAATTGGATTCCTATGGTTCACGTGGGTTATATTAGTTACCTGTTATATTAGTGTTACCTAAAATTCTTGGATAAAGCTAGTTTATATAAATAAATAAATAAATAAATAAATAAATAAATAAATAAATAAATAAATAAATAAATACTTTGAAATAAGGCATAATATTGATACAGATTTTCATGGGGTTATCCCACAATAATACTCTAAGTATGATGACTTGTATAACTTTTGTTCATCAGGAAGAGACAATGAAGTTTACTAGGGAGTACTCTCAAAGCAAACACATTTGAGGGAGTGAAGGAAGCAGACCTGGGCAGAGGAAGAAGTCCAACTGCAAACCAAGGAAGATCCAACTGATATTACTGGGAATCTGCAGCAGGCGTGACCCTGGAGAGTTGCCCAAAATCAGGGCCGGGGTTGGACATTCATATTTCTATATTGCCCAGGGGACATAACTTTAGGTGAGGTAGTTGCTTTCAGGTTAAGGCCAGTCTCCCATGGAGTCTCAACCATGAGCTATCCATCACCAACATGCAATTAACAGGGGAATTAGTGCTTCAGTCTTGAAGCAAGTAAGATAGGTAATCAGGCCAACACACTGCAGTGACCACTACAGTAACCTCTGTCCAGTCTACAGAATTACATGGGAACTCAGCTACTTTCTCTTAGAAGGCAGGCATAGTATTCTTGCTATCCCTATGCATTAGACACCTAGGAAATGCTCAGTGAGTTTGTTGACTGGTATTCCCCTGAAGATCAGAGAATGTCAGAGAATGCTGTGTATACAATATACATGTGACAGAAACTCTCCTAAGTTGATTTCATTATATTTTATTGTAACTATGATTGTTTAATAAGAATCAGCTTACTGTTTCTGTAGGTTTCAATAAGTAGTATGTTTGGTGGGGAGGAATCTGCCAAGATGTAATCTTAAACATGATTGTTCTGAATAAATGGTTTCATTCATTCAGCTTATACTTAATACATATTCATTGTGTATCAGGCACCATAATGTGCATATGAAAATAAGTAATGCTTGACTCTTTCATTGTCCTGGGGAGAGACCAGCACAAACTAATGATTATAGGAAATCAAGGTAAGAATTTTGTTGGAAAAGACCTAAGAGCCACTTCCTATATTGAGCAAGAATGGTGTCATTTAAAAGATGAAGCATCATTAATGTCTTTATGTGTACAACTCAGTTTCAGTGTAGAATCTAGTTATAAGAAAAACATCTAATATTTTCAGTGCATGTTGACCTCCCAGCATGGGAAGATTAGAACTGAAACAGTCCTTAAAACATTCTAGGAATCTTTTAGTATTGGAAATTTTGTTCTCTTCCATCTTTAAGATCACATTCTTTTTTATAACTTCCATCCTCCCCGTTTGTGAGCCAGAGTTTGTCAGTGAAATGCCAAAAGGAGAAAAGAAATTTAGACCCAAATATGACTGAATATGATTTTCAGAACTGGGCAAATTGAATAATGCCAAACTTCATACACATTCCTCAACATTTCTGTTGTCGTGAAAGATTTCCTAACTCCTCCTTCTCCTTCCCAACTGACCTAACAAATAGGTGGATGGATAGATGGATGGATGGATAGATAGATAGATAGATAGATAGATAGATAGATAATAGATATATGATAGATATAGATACAGTTGTTGTTGTTAACCATCTGCTAATTAACAGAAATGGAACTCTCATGTGTCATGGACCTTGTGACAGCCAAATCTAATTGCTCAGGATCTTTCCTTACTTTATTTCTTTATTTTCTTCCCTTCCTCTTTCCTTCATTAATCTTTGAGCAAAACATGAGGTACAAGGATAATAAGGCATGATCCCTACCAACAAAGTGCTCAGTCTAATGGAAAAGTCAGACAAATAAACAGGTAATTATAACACAATATATACATCGAAAAATGAGCATATATGTATTATATATATACATATATGTACACACACATAATGCATATATGCCATTTTAAATATATATATCTCCATACTACTACTTATATATTTATAATTATAATTACACATAAAATATATATTATAAATATAACTATATAAATAGTAGGATGGAAAAGCCGCAGTTACATAATTTGGGAAGGAAATTCAAGGAAGGCTTCTGAGAGGAATAACACCTAAGTGATAAAGGATGATGTGGTAGTAGCCACCCTTCAAGATGACCCCCAGTGATCTTTATCTCCTGGTGTTCACATCCTACATCACTACACAGTGGTATCTTCCCACAGTGAATCAGTGCAGACCTGCATGACCAAGAGAGTACTACAGAAATAATGGTGTGTAACTTCGAATGCTAGAGCAAAAAAGGCTTAGCCCCTTCAGCCTTGGATTATTTGCTCTGAGGAAAGCCACCTCCCATGCTGTGAAGACACTTAAGCAATGCTAAAACAGTGGCCCATGTAGAAAGGCCAGCCCCTTGCAAGCCATGTGATGGTGCCACTTTGGAAATAATACTCCAGTGCAGTTAACCCTTCAAATGGGTACAGCTGACACTTGACAGCAGCCCTTGGAAGACCCCAGAGAAGAATTGCCCTACTAGCCCACTTCCAAATTCCTGAACAGACACCCTGAGCAATAATAAATGATTATCATTGCTTTCAGTCATTAAGTCTTGGGGTAATATGTTATACAGCAATAGATAACTAATACAGTTGGGCAGGATTAGGCAGATGAAGGTCATGGGAGTTGAGTGAAGAAGGAAAAGGAAGGTATTCTAGGAAAAACAGAAACAACAAAAGCTCAGAATATGTGGAGAGCTAAAAGTGAAGCTCTAGAGCTAGAGAGTTAATCTTAGGATAGAAAAGTTTTTTTAAAAAAGTGTGGCTGGAGAGGTAGACAGAGCCAAGTCATGAAGTGTTTTATGGGTTAATGAACTTGAAGTTGATCTCAGCAAAGATTCTCAACAATGGGCTCTCTGGATCACTAGATTCAGCTGAATTTAGTGAGTTAAAAACTCTGGAATAAAACCTTAGACTATGTCTTTTAATAAAATCGTCAGCTGACTCTCAAGTCCATGCAAATTTAAGAATGTGGTGACAAATGAGGAGCAATTGATAACATTTTAAGAAAATCATTGTCAAAACTGAGTTTCAGATGGACCATGGCAGCTATGTGGTGAATGGATTGGAGAAGGACAGATTAGTCATAGGCAGCCAGTTAAAACAGTTTTCACAGGGAAAACTGCTTGCTTTCCAATAAGCCTAGCTGAAAGCCTATGTCTGATACTTGTCTATTACCCAGGACATCAAATTCAAGCCTAATCTGGACTTTAGGAAATAGCAATGGGCCACACTATTTAATAATAGGTAATACTTAGTGTACCTTTATTATCTGCTAGGCATGTTAAGAAGCACTTTTATATGTATAGAGAAGCTAAGTGAGTAGTTCAGCTTGTCACAAGCTGGTAAGTAGCAGAGTCAGGACTCAAACCCAGAGCTAGTATTCTCACTCAGTATCTTCTTCTTCTTCTTTTTTAAATTTATTTGACAGAGCGAGAGAGAGCACAAGTAGGGGGAACAGCAGGCAGAGGGAGAGAGGGAGAAGCAGGCTCCTTGCTGAGCAGCCCCCCCCCCCATATGGGGCTTGATTCCAGGACCCTGGGATCATGACCTGAGCTGAAGGCAGACACTTGACCAACTGAGCCACCCAGGCACCCCTCACTCCATGTCTTCTAATGCAGTTCCTCCACAGTTTGCTGTTCCCCAATGGCATCCTCATGAAACACATCTATTTATTTCCAAAAATTTCATTCAGCTAGTAGAACTTCACCACTGTGATTTGCCATATAGAATTTCTCTTCCTGAGATGTTTTCTCTGTTCCTAAAGCAGTGGAAAAAATACCATATCGAGAGTCTGTTTTGTGTTCAAACCTTACCTTTGATTAATTACAGATCTATGATCTTAGAGAGGTCTTCTAACCTCACAATTTCTGTTTCCTCATCTAAAACTAGGAATAAAAATATTTATATTATAAGATTATTGTGAAAATTGGGTAAGAAAACATTTGTGAAGTCCTTAGTATACTTCCTGGCCCATATTAGATGCTCAATAAATGGTAATTTTCTGTCTCTTTCCTGTCCCTGTCTTCTATAGTTCAGAGCTCACAAACTCATGAACTTGAGAACCATATTCATCTGCTAGATATGTTTTATTTGATTGACATAATGGTTTCTTGATGTATGTATGTGTTTGTGTATGTTAAAAAATACATAGCTTAAAATATATCATCTTAATTATTTTTAAATGTATAGTACTGTAGTGTTAACTACATGCACATTGTTGTGAAAGAGATCTCCAGAACTTTTTCATCTTGCAAAACTGAAATTCTATATCCACTGAATGATTCCCCTTTTTTCCCTCTCCCTAGGCTCTAGCAGCTATCATTCTGCATTCTGATTTGAGGAGTTTGACTACTCATATTAGTAGAATCATTCAGTGTCTATCTTTTTGTGACTGGCTTATTTCACTTAGCATAATTTCCTTCAGGTTCATCTATGTTGTAGCATGTGCCTGGATTTCTTTCTTTTTAAGGTAGTGTAATATTCCATTGTATGTATATTCCACATTACCTGTATCCATTGATCTGTCAATGGACATTAATGTTTCTGTCTCTTGGAACTTTAAAAAAAATGCTGCAGTGAACATGAGTGTGCAAATATCTCTTTGAGAACCTGTTTTCAATTATTTTAGATATACACCCAGAAATGGAGTTGCTGGATCATATGGTAATTCTATTTTTAATATTTTGAGGAACTTCCATATAGTTTTCCATAGAGTTGCACCATTTTACATTCTTGTTAAAAGTGCACAAGGGTTCCAATTTCTCTGCATCCTCACTAACAGTTTTAATTTTCTGTTTTATTTGTTAGTATGGGCTTTTTGTTTGTTTGGCTTGTTTTTTGTTTTATTTGTCTTTTTCTGTGAGTGGCCATCCCAACAGGTGTGATGTGATATCTCATTATGGTTTTGATTTGCATTTTCCTGGTGATTAGTGGTTGAATATGTTTATTGTCCATTTGTATATCGTCTTTGGCAAAATGTCTATTGAAGTTTTTTGTCATTTTCAAATCCAGTTATTTTCTTTTTTGTTATTGAGCTACAGGAGTTCTTTACATATTCTGGATATTAACCTCATCAAATATATGGTTTAAAAATATTTTCTTTCATTCTGTAGGTTGTCTTTTCATTCTCTTGATTGTTTCCTTTGTGGCAGTTTTTAAGTGTGATGTAGTCTCAATTATCTATTTTTTCTATTGTCTGTACTTTTGGTGTAATATACAATAAATCATTCCCAAATCCAGTGTCATGGGGCTTTTCTCCTATGTGTTCTTCTGGGAGTTTTATAGTTTCAGATCTGACATTAAGGTCTCTCAGCCTGTTCAGGCTTCTATCACAAATACCATAGACTGGATGACTTATGAATAATAGAAATTTATTTCTTACAGTTCTTGAGGCTAGAAAGTCCAAGATCACAGCACCAGCAAATGGGATGTCTAGTAAGAGCCTGATTTCTGACTAATAGGTTGACTATCTTCTTGCTCTGTCCTCATATGGCAGAATGGGTGAGGGACCTCTCTAGAGTTTCTTTTATCAGGGTATTAATCTCATATATGAGGGTACACCCTCAAAACCTAGTCACCTCCCAAAGGTCCCACCTCCAAATACCATCACGTTGGGGATTATTTGCCAACATAATTTTGCACGGACACAAACATTCATTCACTGGCCCCCCAAAATTCATGTCTTTCTCACATGAAAAATACACTAATTCCATCCCAATATCCCCCAAAGTCTTAACTTATTCCAACATCAACTCAAAAGTCTAAAATTCAAAGCTTTATCAAAATATCTAAAGCAGAAAGAGATGAGACTCGAGGTATGATTCATCCTGAGGTAAGTTCCTCTCCAACTGTGAACCTGTAAAATCGAACATATTATGTGCTTCCAAAAGACAATTGTGGAACAGGCATAGAATGGACATTCCATATCAAAAAGGAGAAATAGGAAAGGAGTGACAGGTCCCAAGTAAGTCTAAAACCTAACAGAGCAAATGCTATTAGAACTTAAGGTTTAAGAATAATCTCTCGTTGGCTTGATATTCTGTCTTCCAGGACCACGGGAATGGTTAAGAATAACCAGGAAAGCTCTCTGCCCTGTGGGCCCTTGTACTCTAGGCCTGTGATGGGAGTGGCAGATATGATTCCTTAATTAGTTTTGGGGTCATTCTTCCATGGTCTTATAGAATAGCTCCTGCCTCAGGGTAAATCGGCCAGTCTATACTTATTTCATTATATTATCACTTGGCCACCCCCTTTGTGTTTAACTTTTTAAAATGTAGATAGGCTGAGAATTTTATAAATCTTCAAGTTCTACTTCTTTTTTTCCTTCACAATTCCATTTTGTTGTTGTTGTTGTTGTTGTTGTTTGTTCTTGTTGTTTTTGTTGTTGTTTTTGGTAATAGTTCCATCTTTAAGTCACTTTTCTCTTCTGATATTTTACTGTAAGCAGTCAGGATGTGCTAAGTCACACCTTCAACACTTTGCATAAGAATAGCTTTAGCTAAACATCCCACTTCACTGCTCAAGTTTCACCTTCCATGAAACACTAGAACACTAGTACACAAGTTCTTTGCCACTTTATAGTAAAAAGGATGACCTTTCTTCCAGTTTCCAATAACATGTTCCTCATTTCCATATGAGACCTCATCAAAATGGCCTTTACCATCCATATTCCTACTAACATTCTGTTCAAAGTTCTGTAGGTATTCTCTAAAAAGACAAGGCTTTCTTTACAGCTCCCCTCTTTTCTTTCTAAAGCTCTAAATCACCCTTAACAGTCTGTTTACAAATATGTAGGCTTTTTCTAGTATGCACCTCAAAACTCTTCCAGCCTTTACCCATTAACCAGTTCCAAAGCTATTTCCACATTTTTAGGTATTTGTTACAGTAGTACCCTACTTCTCAGTACCAATTTCTGTTCAGGCTACCATACCAACAGAATACTATATACTGGGTGGTTTATGGTATGGGGAGCCTAAGATCGAGGTGTTAGCAGATTTGGTGTCTAGTGAAGATATGCTCCTTGGCGCATGGACGACTGTCTTCTCACCATGTCTGCACATGGCACAGGGGTGAGGAAGCTCTCTCTAGTCTCTTTTATTAGGGCATTAATCTTATGCATGAGGGGTCCACCTTATGGGTCTCTCTGGATTTCATCTAGTTAGAGCTTTTTGAGCTTCTAAAATTTGGGTGTCTATTTTCTTTCTCAGATTTGGGAAGTTTTCAACCATTATATCCTCAAATAAGCTCTCTGCCCCTTTTTCTCTCTCTTCTCCATCTGGGACTCCTGTAATGTATATACAGTAGCCCCCCATTCTCTGCAATCTAGCTTTCTGTGATTTCAGTTATCCGTGGTCAACTGCAGTCTGGAAGCAGATGATCCTTTCTCTAATGTATCATCAGAAGGTCAGTAGTAGTCCAATGCTATACCGCAGTGCCCACATCATTCACCTCACTTCATCTTATCACATAGACATTTTATTGTCTTACATTATCACATGAAAAAGAAGGGTGAGTAAAGTATAATATTTTGAGAGAGATATCATGGTCACATAAATTTTATTATATTACATTGTTATAATTATTCTATACATTATTACTGTTAATATATTAATGTGCCTAATTTATAAATTAAAAGTTATCATAGGCATGTACATATAGGAGAAAGCATAGTATATATAAGTTTTGGATACCCCATGGAACACCCCATGGATAAAGGGGATTGCTATATTGTTCCACTTGATGATGTTCCATAACTCCCTAGGCTTTCTTCATTTTTCTTCTTTTCTTTTCTTTTCTTTATTTTTTTTTGTTTCTCTAACTTGATAATTTTAAATGATCTGTCTTGAGGTAGTGAATCGTGAATCTTCTAGACTAGTGATAAGGTCTGCTGTTGAATTCCTCTAGTGAATTTTTCAATTTAGTTATTGTAGTCTACTCCAGAATTTTTGTTTGGTTCTTTTTTTCCCAAAATTTCTACCTCTTTGTTGACATTTTTTTCATGAACCATTTTCCTGATTTTGCTTAGTCATCTATCTGTGTTCACTTACAGCTCATTGAGGTTTTTTGAGATAATTATTTCAAATTCTTTAATAAGTAAGTTATAGATTTCCATTTATTTTGGGTCAGTTTTTGGAGATTTATCTTTTTCCTTTGATAGGGCTATATTTCCTCATATGCTTTATTTTTTTTCCACTTATAATGGAAGTGTTTTTATTTTATGGCCTTGTTATTTTTTTCTAGGGTTTAGTCATTTGACAAATTACCCACCTTTCCTATTCTTATGGATTAGATATATACCGGAGAAAGATCTTCCCCCAGTCAGCTTGGCTAGAGATTCTGAGGGCCTCTCAATCTTTTCTAGGGATGCATCTTCTCTTGTATGTGCCATTTCTGAATTAGAGAGGTTTTCTATTTTCTTTTTCAGGAGCTCATAATCTTTTTCTCCCTCTGGTGTATGTATGTACACTATAGGTTTGCTGGTGTTACAATAAGCCGTCAGGCCCTTTTTTCTCAGAGGCCCCCAGGTATCCAAATATGCCAATTTTCTGTAAGCACTATGAATTAGATAAGACATAACCAGCCTCTCATATAGTCTCCTGAAAAGCCAGAATGTTGGGCACACACTCCACATTACTCTTTCTTTACCTAGGAAAAAGTAGTAAGTTGGGCCTTTTATTCCAAATGCAATAAGCTGTGTGAGCTTGGGGAAAGGACTATCACAGGTAAAACGCAATGGCTTTTATTACCCATTTCAATGTAAGTTTTCTGGTTTTGGCCTTGCCTGAGGTACTGTGATGCCTTAACTAGATTCCTGAGTTCTCATTAAGGCCTTTTGGTATATTCTTGTTAAGTCAGTGTCTCTGTAGAAGAATGAGGTCTGAGGATTCCTATTTCACTGTCTTGCTCTGACATAGTGTTTTTGGAAAATTTGTATTTGAATTAAGATTGGCAGAGCATGAAGCTCCAATTTAGCCCTACCCTCATTCCTCTCCTTGTCTTATATGGAGCCCTGAATGATATAGAATTCTCTTACAGACTTCCCTAGACACTCTATATCGTTATATTTTCCAATCTTTGAAAACCCAGTATGAAAATACCACTCACAGGAAGCCTCACTACATGAGTGTCACCTTCAGGAGGGAAGGGCTTACCACCTTATGAATGAACTCATTCAATTGGTAAATAGTTCTAGGTTTCAGAAACTGAATTTTTAAATATTTTTAGACTAAACTGTAATCTACTTCTGTATTGTTTCTATTCATTGCTCCTGTTCCTACTCTAAAGAGAAATTCAAACTAATTGGTCTGAGTTTATTATTGTTGTTGTTGCTGTTGTCTTGTTTTAATTACATAGGACAGTCTAAAGATGGATACAATGAGGCACCTGGCTGGCTCAGTTGGTTAAGCATCTGCCTTCAGCTTAGGTCATGATCCCAGGGTCCAGGATCGAGTCCCACATTGGACTCTGCTTGGTGGGGAGCCTGCTTCTCCCTCTCCCTCTGCCACTCTGACTGCTTGTGCTTGTACTCGCTCTCTCTCTGTCAGATAAATAAATAAAATAAATTTTAAAAAAAGATGGATACAATAACTCACTCTAGTTTGGTCTGGTTCTGGATCAACATCCCCTGGCCTTTTTTTTTCTTTTTTTTCTGTAGAGAGAGAACCTACAGACAGGGTGAGGATGAAGAAGTATTTGGGAGAAGGGACGATTTTTTTTAAAGGGATTTTATTTCCCAGTGTTTTTGGTCATATGAATCAAGACCTCCTCTCCATCCTCATGCCCTCCATGGAAACCAGTTTGCTTCTGTCCTTCCTAACATTTTCTTTAAAAGACCCAGAATTGAACATAAGATTCCAGGTGGTATCTGATTAGCACAAAACAAGGGGGAACAATCACTTTTTAGCATGGACTCACTGTGCTCCTGACAATGAGATGCTTCTGTAAGTAAGGTTTTTGTTTTTTGTTTTGTTTTGTTCTTTTTAAGGAGCTAACTCAAGTTAAAAAGTTTTTTTTGGGGGGGGGGGATCAAGATGGTGGAGGAGTAGGAGACCATTATCATCAGGTCCCAGAAATTCAGCCAGATAGTTATCAAACCATTCTGAACACCTACAAATTCTACAGGAGATAGAAGAGAAGAAGAGCAGCAATTCTAGGAACAGAAAATCAACCACTTTCCGGAAGGTAGGACATGCGGAGAAGTGAATCTGAAGCAATGGGAAGATAGACCCCAGGGGGAGGGGCTGGCTTCCGGCGAGTGAGAGAGCAGAGAAGCACAAAATCAGAACTTTTAGGAGTCTGCTCCACTGAGGGATGTTGCCCCAGAGGCTAAGCAGGGGGTGAAGGCCTCATGGGGACAGTGTGGTCTCAGGACCCATAGGGACACAAAAAGACCAGGGGTATCTGAGCGAGACAGAGCTTCCACATATCAGAGACAAGAATCCAACTGGAGAGATGGAGCCAAGCTGAGAAGGTATCTCTCAGCTCAGTGTTACCTTGTGCCATGATCCAAAACACAGTCAGGCCACTGCTTTTTGAGCAGGGACCCCATGGGCAGCAGATCCAGAGAGAACCCCTCCTTCCTCCTCCAGGAAGGGTGGCACAGGAGCAGCTGCAGGAATCTGCCGGGTTTGGAGATTCTAAACAGGGCTGTGCACCAGAGATAGAGATGCTCATTCACAGGCTGGGTAAGCTCGGAGTGCATCCAGAGACCAGGGAGACCGGGAGGGAGAGACTGCTTTTCTCTGAGGATGCACTGAGGAGTGAGGCCCTGAGGTCTCAGCTCCTCTGGGTGGGAGACTGGGAGGTTGCAATTTTCATCCCTGTCCTCCTAAGTTGTACGGAAAGCGTTCAGGGAACAAAACCTCTGGAGAGCGAACCCAAGCTGATTACTTAGCCTGGCCCCTGGCAAGGGTGGTGCAATTCCACCTCAGGCAAAGACACTTGAGAATCACAGCAACAAGCCCCTCCCCCAGAAGATCAGCAAGAACATCCCGCCAATGCCAAGTTCACAGATCACAGAATTGTGGAACTCCAGAGCTAGGGGAAAGCAATGCAGAGAATTCATGGCTTTTCCCCCATGATGCCTTAGTCATTCAAAGTTAAATTCTTTGAATTTTATTTTTTTTCTCACTCTTTTCTTTTAAATTTTTTCCTTTTTCCTATTTTAACATTTTTTAACTATTATATCTTATCAACACTTTTTAATCTTTTTAAATTTTCATTATTATAGTCATATTTTATCCCTTCATTGTATTTAACCTTATTTTTTGTATACATATAGGGTCTGTTCAATTCACCAGTCTCATAGATACAGATATAGATAGAAATAGATATAGAGATAGAGATAGAGTCAGGACAGAGATAGATATAGAAACAAAAATAGATAATATAGATATAGATATAGGGTTTTGTTTTGTTTTGTTTTATTTTTTGTTTTTGTTTGGTTGATTTTGGTGGTTGGTTTTTTTGTTTGTTTCTTTGTTGTTGTTTTTTTCCTCTTTCTTCTCCCCCCACTTTCAGGTTGTTTCTGATTAGGTTAGTGTATATTTCTCTGGGGCCATTGCTACCCTTTAGTATTTTGTTCTCTCATCCATCTATTTTTATCTGCAAAAAATGACAAGGTGGAAAAAAAAACCACAAAAAAAAAAAAGAACAAGAGGCAGTAACTATGGCTAGGGACCTAATCAATATGGACATTAGTAATATGACAGAACTAGAGTTCAGAATGATGATTATTAAGGTGCTAGCTGTGCTCAAAAAAAGCATGGAAGATAACAGATAATCCCTATCTAGAGAAATAAAAACCCTTTCTGGAGGAATAAAAGAACTAAAATCTAACCAAGCTGAATCAAAAAAGCTATTAATGAGGTGCAATAAAAAAAAAGGAGGCTCTTACTGCTAGGATAAATGCGGCAGAAAGAATTAGTGATTTAGAAGACCAAATGACAGAGAACAAAGAAGTGGAGGAAAAGAGAGACAAACAACTACTGGACCATGAGGGGAGAATTTGAGGGATAAGATACCATAAGATGAAACAATATTAGAATAATTCAGGTCCCAGAAGAAGAAGAAGAAGAGAGAGAGAGAGGGGCAGGAGGTATATTGGAGCAAATTATAGTACAGAATTTCCCTAATTTGGTGAAGGGAACAAGCATAGAAATCCAGGAGGCACAGAGAACCCCCCTCAAAAACAATAAAAATAGGTCCACACCCCCTCATCTAATACTAAAACTTACAAGTCTTAGTGAGAAAGAGAAAATCCTGAAAGCAGCTTGGGACAACAGGTCTATAACATACAATGGTAGAAATATTAGGCTGACAGCAGACCTATCCACAGAGACCTGGCAGGCCAGAAAGAACTGGCATGATATATGCAGAGCACTAAATGAGAAAAATATGCAGCCAAAAATACTATATCCAGCTAGGCTGTCATTGAAAATAGAAGGAGAGATAAAAAGCTACCAGGACAAACAAAAACTAAAGGAATTTGCAAACACCAAGCCAGCCCTACAGGAAATATTGAAAGGGGTCCTCTAAGCAAAGAGAGCCTAAAAGAAACATAGACCAGAAAGGAAGAGACACAATATACAGTAACAGTCAACTTACAGGCAATACAATGGCTCTAAATTCATATCTCTCAATAGTTACCTTGAATGTAAATGGACTAAATGCCCCAACTAAAAGACACAGAGTATCAGAATGGATAAAAAAAACAAGACCCATCAATATGCTGTCTACAAGAAACTCATTTTACTCCCACAGACACCTCTGGATTTAAAGTGAGGGGTGGAAAACAATTTACCATGCCAATGGACATCAAAAGGAAGCTGCGATGGCAATCCTTATATCAGATAAATTAGATTTTAAGCCAATGAATATCATAAGAGATGAGGAAGGACACTATATCATACTTAAAGGATCTGTCCAACAAGAAGATCTAACAATTATAAATATCTATGCCCCTAACATGGGAGCAGCCAATTA
>LNAC01000964.1:89218-102985 GCA_002007465.1 Ailurus styani
AGTATGATATAGTGTCCTTCCTCATCTCTTTTTTTTTTTTTAAAGATTTTATTTATTTATTTTACACAGAGAGATCAGATCACAAGTATGTAGAGAGGCAGGCAGAGAGAGAGGAGGAAGCAGGCTCCCTGCCGAGCACAGAGCCCGATGTGGGCCTCGATCCCAGGACCCTGAGATCATGACCTGAGCCGAAGGCAGAGGCTTTAACCCACNGAAGGGGACTTAAACACCCCCCTTACTGAAATGGACAGATCATCAAAGCAAAAGATCAACAAGGAAATAAAGGCTTTAAATGACACCCTGGACCAGTTGGACATCACAGATATATTCAGAACATTCCATCCCAAAACAACAGAATACACATTCTTCTCTAGTGCACATGGAACATTCTCCAGAATAGACCATATTCTGGGTCACAAATCAGGTCTAAACTGGTACCAAAAGATTGGGATCATTCCCTGCATATTTTCAGACCATAATGCTCTGAAACTAGAACTCAACACAAGAGGAAAAGTTGGAAAGAACTCAAATACATGGAGGCTAAAGAACATCATACTAAAGAATGAATGGGTCAGCCAGGAAATTAAAGAAGAATTTAAAAAAATCATGGAAACAAATGAAAATGAAAACACAACTGTTCAAAATCTTTGGGACACAGCAAAAGCAGTCCTAAGAGGAAAGTATATAGCAATACAAGCCTTTCTCAAGAAACAAGAAAGGTCTCAAGTACACAACCTAACTCTACACCTACAAAAGCTAGAGAAAGAACAGCAAAGAAAGCCTACACCCAACAGGAGAAGAGAAATCATAAAGATCAGAGCAGAAATCAATGAAATAGAAACCAAAAGAACAGTGGAACAAATCAATGAAACTAGGAGCGTGGTCCTTTGAAAGAATTAATAATATGGATAAACCCCAGCCAGACTTATCCAAAAGAAAAGAGAAAGGACTCAAATTAATAAAATCATGAATGAAAGAGGAGAGATCACAACCAACACCAAAGAAATACAAACAATTCTAAGAACATATTATGAGCAACTCTACACCAGCAAATTTGAAAATCTGGAAGAAGTGGACAGATTCCTAGAGACATATAAACTACCAAAACTGAACCAGGAAGAAATTGAAGACCTGAATAGACCCATCACCAGTAAGGAGATTGAAGCAGTCATCAAAAATCTCCCAACAAACAAGAGCCCAGGGCCAGACGGCTTCCCAGGGGAATTCTACCAAACATTTAAAGAAGAATTAATACCTATTCTCCTGAAACTGTTCCAAAAAATAGAATTGGAAGGAAAACTTCCAAACTCCTTTTATGAGGCCAGCATTACCTTGATCCCCAAACCAGGCAAAGACCCCATCAAGAAGGAGAATTACAGACCAATATCTTTGATGAATACGGATGCAAAAATCCTCAACAAAATACTAGCCAATAGGATCCAACAGCACATCAAAAGGATTATTCACCACGACCAAGTGGGATTACTTCCTGGGCTGCAAGGTTGGTTTAACATTCACAAATCAATCAATGTGATATAAGACATTAATAAAAGAAAGAACAAGAACCATATGATCCTCTCAATAGATGCTGAAAAAGCATTTGACAAAGTACAGCACCCATTTCTGATGAAAACTCTTCACAGGGTAGGCATAGAGGGTACACACCTCAATATCATCAAAGACATCTATTAAAAAATCCACAGTGAATATCATTCTCAATGGAGAAAAACAGAGTTTTTCCCCTAAAGTCAGGAACACAGCAGGGCTGTCCACTACCACCACTGCTATTCAACATATAGTACTAGAAGTCCTAGCCTCAGCAATCAGACAACAAAAATAAACAGAAGGCATCCAAATCGGCAAGGAAGAATTCAAACTCTCACTCTCTGCAGATAATATGATACTTTATGTGGAAAACCTAAAGGACTCCACTCCAAAACTGCTAGAACTCATACAGGAATTCAGTCAAGTGTCAGGATATAAAATCAATGCACAGAAATCAGTTGCATTTCTATATACCAACAACAAAACAGAAGAAAGAGAAATTAAAGAGTCAATCCCATTTACAATTGCACCCAAAACCATAAGATACCTAGGAATAAATCTAACCAAAGAGGCAAAGAATTTGTACTCAGAAAACTGTAAAGTACTCATGAAAGAAATTGAGGAAGACACAAAGAAATGGAAAAACATTCCATGCTCATGGATGGGTAGAATAAATATTGTGAAAATGTCTATGCTACCTAGAGCAATCTACACATTTAATGCAATCCCCATCAAAATACCAGCAATTTACTTCAAAGAAATGGAACAAATAATCCTAAAATTTATATGGAACCAGAAAAGACCCCGAATAGCCAAAGGAATGTTGAAAAAAAAAAGCAAAGTTGGCGGCATCACAATTCCAGATTTCAAGCTCTATTACAAAGCTGTCATCATCAAGACAGTATGGTACTGGCACAAAAACAGACACATAGATCAGTGGAACAGAACAGAGATCCCAGAAATGGGCCCTCAACTCTACAGTCAACTAATCTCAACAAAGTAGGAAAGAATGTCCAATGGACAAAAGACAGTCTCTTCAAGAAATGGTGTCGGGAAAACTGGTCAGCCACATGCAGAAAAATGAAACTGGATCATTTCCTTATACTACACATAAAAATAGACTCAAAATGGATGAAAGACCTCAATGGGAGAAAGGAATCCACCAAAATCCTTGAGGAGAACACAGGCAGCAACCTCTTCGACCTCAGCTGCAGCAACTTCTTCCTAGGAACATCAACAAAGGCAAGGGAAGCAAGGGCAAAAATGAACTACTGGGACTTCATCAAAATTAAAAGCTTTTACACAACAAAGGAAACAGTCAACAAAACCAAAAGACAACTGACAGAATGGGAGAAGATATTTGCAAATGACATATCAGATACTGACAGAATGGGAGAAGATATTTGCAAATGACATATCAGATAAAAGGCTTGCATCCAAAATCTATAAAGAACTCAAAATCAACACCCATAAAACAAATAACCCAGTCAAGAAATGGGCAGAAGACATGAACAGACATTTCTCCAAAGAACACTGGGCATCAGGGAAATACAAATCAAAACCACAGTGAGATACCACCTTATACCAGTCAGAATGGCTAAAATCAACAAATCAGGAAAGGATAGATGTTGGCAAGGATGCGGAGAAAGGGGAACCCTCCTACACTGTTGGTGGGAACACAAGCTGGTGTAGCCACTCTGGAAAACAGTATGGAGGTTCCTCAAAAATTGAAAATAGAGCTACCCTACGACCCAGAAATCGCGCTACTGGGTATTTACGCTAAGGATACAAAGGTAGTGATCTTCAGGGGTGCATGCATCCGAATGTTTATAGCAGCCATGTCCACAATAGCCAAACTATGGAAAGAACTTAGATGTCCATCAACAGATGAATGGATAAAGAAGTGGTATATATACACAATGGAATACTATGCAGCCATCAAAAGAAATGAAATCTTGCCATTTGCAATAACGTGGATGGAACTAGAGAGTATTATGCTAAGCGAAATAACTCAATTAGAGAAAGACAATTACCATATGATTTCTGTGATATGAGGAAATTGAGGGGCAGGGCAGGGAGTTGTGGGGGTTAGGGAAGGAAAAATAATGAAACAAGATGGGATTGGGAAGGAGACAAACCATAAGAGACTCTTAATCTCACAAAACAAACTGAGGGTTATTGGGGGCTGGGAGGGTAGGGATAGGGTGAATGGGTTGTGGACATTGGGGAGGGTTTGTGCTATTGTGAGTGCTGTGAAAGGTGTAAGCCTGATGATACACAGACCTGTACCCTGGGGCAAATAATAAAAAAAAATTTTAAAATAGGTTTTTATCCAATTCCCCATATATTTTTCACATAAAATAATGCCCATTCAAGTCTTTCATATTCTGCGTTTGAAATGAATTCCACAACTTCCAGACTCAGAGTCCTAAATGAGGAATGCAATTAACATAAAAACACAATAGGTTTTGTTACTTTACTGATAGCCAACATATTCTGATATGTAATATTCTCCGCCCAGGTTTCCCTCTACTTTTTCCTTGTATTTTTCTTAATATCACCATTGTGATTCTTTCTTCAATTTTTTGGTGGGTCCAGTGTTTGTGTAATTTATTTGTTTAATACTATTTCTATTTGTAGTGAAGCTCCATAAGAAAAGGAATTTCGGGAAAAAAAAAGGACAAGGAATTTTGCTTACCTTGTTCATGGATATACCTGGTGTTTAGCATATCACTTGGCCATTGTTGATCATCAATACATATTTATTGAATAAATGAAAATGCTCCCTCCCTCAGATTTCCCCTTCTGCTTCTACTTTTCTTTGAAGGTCATCTGTGTTGGTTGGGTCTTCCAGGAAGCTGACGCTGAGATGGAATTTTGAGTGTAAGCAGTTTATTGGAATAATGCTTGTGAAAGTTAACTGCAAGAGGAAACATAACTGGGAAAGGAGAGCCACCAACAGTCTTGTCCAACCCGATGATGAGCTGTAGCGCAAAAACTACTCATTAGAAGAGTTCTAGAAGAGTTCTGTGATGGGAAAAATTAGTCAAGCTCCAGTATCCAAACCTCTTGAGAGCTGACACTGTGGTTTGGTCATATTTTCTGGTATGTAATAAGCATTAAGTAAATATTTATTAAATGAAATGGCAATACAATAGGACTCTATGCTTCACTCCCTTTGCCCAGGAAGGAAAGATGTGCTTTAAAAGAGGATATGTTCCTGGTAAATGTATTCATTAGAACTCCTCATTAAGAGGCAAAAGAAACCAAATGTAGTTGATATATGAAAATAAATGCAGGGGTGGATACAGTTTAAGGATAAAAAGATGCCTTAAATATTTTGAAAGGTCTCACAGATTCTGGAAAGCCTTTTGTATCCCAGGCAGTGTTCCTCCTTCATATAATGCCTCAGTTTCTCTCTGGAGTTGATTAATTCCATTTCTCTACAGATTGGCTTTCTCCATTTCTCTTGTCCTCCAAGGGAAAGTGGCTATCCAACATCTCCTGAGTTTATATTGCATGGTTACAATATAAACCACAATTTGCTTCTCAGGTCCAAATACCAATTCCGATGAGAAAGATGAGGATAGAGAGTCTACTTGGTTCATCATGAATCATGTTTTTAGCTCAGTTCCAATCAGCCATGGCAGGGGACTGAAGTGGAATGATAGGCAAGGTGGTAGAATCATATAGTGGAAACATGGCTGGTGAGTCCATCTCATCTTTATGACCTTGGGGAAGCAGTTCCAAAGGAAGGAAAATAGCAAGGGAAAGAATGAAGTTCTGGACAACTGGAGATGGGCTACAAAAAGACATTATGGTGACTATATCCCTGGAAATCTTAAAGAAGAGAAGGTTTAATAAGATGTGGCTTAGATAGTCCCCTAGAGGCAAAACACTCTCTTAGTGTCTCTTTCACCTCCCTGACTCCAATCATCTAGCCCTCTTTCTCCTGAGGGGTGAGCCTCTTTTCTATGTCCTTTAAGAACATCTCCAGAATCAAAGGACCAAGCAGGTAAGAGGAGACAGGCATCAAGGTGAAAGAATTGAACTTCTCAGAAATCACTCAAGAGAACTGATATTAATAGGGCTTAGATGTTAATATCTATATAAATCACTCATATAATTAAAGTTGCTTCAGTTAGTAGGGCAACTGATTTTGTAAATTTAACAAAGTTGTTCTTTTAATTAAATCAGTTTGGCAAAGAGCATGCTGGGTATATTTTTTTATGAGTTGCAAAGCAGAACAGAGCAAATAAGAATTTATTATACATGTAAGTTTAAAACTAAAATTCATGATGTGATCCCAATAAATATTTTGACCATTTATATCTCAGTGTCAATTGTTCATTAATTCTCTTACACATTCACTCGTTATTTTATTTAACAAACACATCTCAAGCATTTCTACAATGTTAGACTTGGTTCTAGGTTTGGGAGATACAAAAGTAAATCACATAGTTTCTTCCCTTAAAGACACTAATACATTGCAGAGATGGCCATATAAATAGGTAAGTGAAAGACACCAAAAAGTACTACAATGAAACCACATAATGGGGTGAAGGAATACAGAGGAGACAGTAGAAAAAATTAACCTGAGGTCTCAAAATCTGGATCTCCAAAATTGTAGGTGGAAATGTTGCATTTTCTACCTCAGATCCAAAGTATTGTTTTTAGCATGAGGCATTTCTTCCTTGATTAATTTTTCATTGTTATACTCCATGCTTCAGGCAAAGTCGTAAGCCGGGTGTACTGCTTTTTACTGATTTTGTAACATTACCACAAACTTAATGGCTTAAAACAACACTTTTTATTATCTCACAGTTTCAGGAGGAAGTATGGCATGATATGACTGCATTCTCTGCTTAGGGTCTCACAAGGCTAAAATCAGTTTTCAGGCCCAAGATACACTTCCAGGCTTATTGGCTATTGACAGAATTCAGTTCCATGTGATTGTTCAAAGTAGGCTGATGTTCCCATTTCCTTGACACATGGTTCTTTTACCAAAAGTTAACAACAGCATATAGCATCCTTCTTGTGTTTTGAATATCTCAGATTCTCCCTTCTGCTTTAAAGGGATCATGTAATCTCTATCTTAAAATTCACTGATTAGTAATCTTAATTAGACCTGTGAAGTCCCTTTTGCAACGTAACATAACATATTCATGGGTGTACCACCGGAGAGAGAAGAGGTCACAGAGCCAAAATTCTGCCTATTATACCAGACATATGTGTATTATTTCTCTCTTTTCACTGGTTGATTAACTTTTGAATCACTATAAAAAGTGACCATTGCCTTGGAGAGAGGACATACTAAACCCAAAAGCAATGCCTAATAAAATGAAGATTTTCTTTGCACTAGGTCAGATGATTAAGCCACTTACTCCTATTTTGTGGTTTGCATTCAAAGCTCTCAGTCATTCTGGGTAGTTAGTAAAGGTACAAGCTGGTAATTGAGCTGGTTGATGGATGTCTATTGAGTACTTAACATAAATCAGATACAATAACTTCATGTAATCCTCACCAGCCTCTTATGAAGTAGACTTATTACTGTGATTATTTGACAGATAAAGCAATTAAAGGTTCTAAGAGTTTAAATAGCTTGCTCAAGTCTGTATAGCTAGGACAGGAAATCCTGAGATGTGAATCCAAGACTACGTGGCTTGAGAGCCTAAATTTCTGACTACCACCCAATGTTGTTTCTCCTGGTAACCAGAGAGAAACTTTCCTTTATATCTAAACTAGGTGGGAAAGAAAAAAGAGATGGAGAAGGGAAGTCTGTTTGACTTATGTGTCAAACAGACACACACATACAGAATCTCATGGAATTCTCAGAAATACTCTATTTGATTATATATTCTCCATTTATTGAGAAGGAAACTGAAGCTGAGTCAGGTTAAGTGGCTTTGTCAAGATCCTAGACTTTGTAAGAGATAAACCAGAGAACCATATGTAAATTGAAAGTCTGTGGTTCTTCAGTCTATCCAAACAGTTGTACAAATGATACACTCTGTCCAAAGTTAAAAGCAAAAGTTTTACCTACTAAGAACAGGAAATGAAAAGAAAAGTGTTCTGTGTGCAAGATGTTATTAGCAACAATGAGGTTCTGGACATGTCCTCAGAGTCAAGTCCAAGTGTGGAGCTGAATGTGCCCAATCTCTTCAAGAAATGAGCCCTGAGGCCAGCATACAAGGGCCTGTGTTAGCCACAACCATGCCAGGTGACACCTCTTCTACCCAGTAGACCATCTTGGTTCAGCCAGGATGCTATCTGGGTCTCTGATTAATTTGAAGGTGAACTAGCTCTAAATACCTAAGGATAGTGGTATTAACCTGTGAAATTATCTCAGATTGCTCTACAAAGTGACATAATTCAAATGATGCTTTTGATCCCAGGCCTTTGGTTTGGCACGGTTCAGTTCCGTCAAATGAGAACTTATGCCTCTGCTTTGACGGGAGCCACTTTTGGAGTCAGAAAATGCCAGGTCATTGTCCACCCCAGCCAGAGTTTCTGGTTTGGCTTTCTTTCTAAACAAACCCTGGCCTTTGGAATCTTTCCTGTAGAGAGAGATTTCGCCTACCTCTTCTTTATGACTTCATATAAATATGCCCAAGTAATTTCTTCCGAGAGAGAGCAGAAATTTTACTTTTTTTTACTTTTTCATTATTTAAAAAAATGTTCATTCTAACCTCCTCATAGACTTTCAAATACAAAGGGTTCATATCATTCTTTCAACAAATATTTATTGAATGTCTACTGCAAGCCAGACATCGTACTAGCTATCTAGGGCCCTGCAGTAAACAATATCAACAAGGTGCTTTCAAAGATCTTGAAATCCAGTGGAAGGAGACAGAAAATAACAAAGTAAATATATGCAGAAGCAAAATAATTATAGACTTTAAAAAAATGCTATGAGAAATACAAAAGGAGTATGATACCAAAAACCCTACAGAGGCAACTTTAGATAGAAGGCAGGGAAAGATCTCCCTAAGAGGGTGACATTTGAGCTTGGACCTGAAAGATGAGAAGGAGCAAAGAGCCAGAAGTGTAAAGTTACAAGTACAGAAAAGAATACATGCAAAGGCCCTGAGGTGGGAAACAGCTTGGTATTTTGAGGAAGAGGAAGGCAGCTAGTCTTCCAGGAGGGTAGTGAGTGAAATAAAAAGATGGTATGAGAATGATCTCTCTGATATGAGGAACTTGAGGGGCAGGGTGGGGGGTCGTGGGGGGTAGGGAGGGAAAAATAATGAAACAAGATGGGATGGGGAAGGAGACAAACCATAAGAGACTCCTAATCTCACAAAACAAACTGAGGGTTACTGGGGGGTGGGAGGGTAGGGATAGGGTGGATGGGTTATGGACATTGGGGAGGGTTTGTGCTTTGGTGAATGCTGTGAAAGATGTAAGCCTGATGATTCACAGACCTGTACCCCTTGGGCAAAGAATAAAAATAAAAATAAATTAACTAATTAATTAAAAAAAGATGGTATGAGATAAATTTTTCAAGGTAGGGAAAATCTCAGTCATGGTGAGGATGGAAGCTGGAGGCCATTTTATATATTTTTTTCATTTGATCCTCCCACAAATCTGTTAAGGATTAATGTTTTTTTTCTGGCAATGAAGAAACTAAGGCTCAGGGAATTTAACCAATTGAATGGTGGCTTTCCTCCAAAGACAAGGAGGCCTAGCCTTGCAGAGCTACTATTAACCTACAAAATAGTTCCAAATTGCTGCACAAATAAAATTCTTCAAACACAATTTTTGTTTTCAGGGCTTTGGATTGATGGGGTCCAGAAAATTTCAAAATCTATTGAAAAGTAAGAATTTTGGCAAAATCTTTCAAGAGAACCACCTTTATTTTTTTGTAACTTCAATATTATGTTTATTATACTTGCAGTTAGATCTTATTATTTAATCCATGAATAGAGAACCACATATATTACTATATCACAAATCTGTGTTTTAAATATTTTGACAACTGTATTTCCATAAAATTGGCTTCCTTTGTAATCCTGGATTTTTAATGGATTTATTTATTTTTATTATGTTCATTTAGCCAAAAACCATTAGTTTTTGATGTAGTGTTCAATGATTCATCAATTTCATATAACACCCAGTGCACATCACAACACGTGCCCTCCTTAATACCCATCACCCTGTTACCCCATCCCTCCATATCCCTCCCTTCAGTAACCCTCAGTTCATTTCCTAGGGTCCATAGTCTCTCATGGTTTGTCTCCATCTCTGATTTCTTCCCATTCAGTGTTCCCTCCCTTGACCTGTAGTCCTCTGTGCTATTCCTTTTGTTCCAAATATGAGTAAAATCATATGATAATTTTCTTTCTCTATTTGAGTTACTTCACTTAGCAATAATCCCCTCCAATTCCAACCATGTCAATACAAATGGTGGGTATTCATCATTTCTGATGGCTGACTAATATTCCATTGTATATATGTATCACATGTTCTTTATCCATTTATCTGTTGAAGGGCATCTCAACTCCCTCCACAGTTTGGCTATTGTGGACATTGCTTCTGTGAACACTGGGGTGCATGTGCCCCTTCTTTTCACTATATCTCTATCTTTGGGGTAAATACCTAGTAGTGCAATTGTTGGGTCCTAGGGTAGCTCTATGTTTAACATCCTTTGAGGAATCTCCATTTTGTTTTCCCGAGTGGTTGTACCAGCTTGCATTCCCACCAACAGTGTAAGAAGGTTCCCCTTTCTCCACATCTTTGCCAATGCTTGTTGTTTCTGGTCTTGTTAATTTTTGGCATTTCTAACTGGTGTAAGGTGGTATCTCATTGTGATTTTGATTTGTATTTCACTGATGGCTAATGATGTTGAGCATTTTTTCATGTGTCTATTAGCCATTTGGATGTCTTCTTTGGAGAAGTGTCTGTTCATGTCTTCTCCCCATTTTTTGACTGTGTTATTTGTTTTTTGAATGTTGAGTTTGAAAAGTTCTTTATAGATCTTGGATATGAATCTTCTTTATCTGAATGTCATTTGCAAATATCTTCTCCCAGTGAATGAGGGGTGAAACTATATGACTACTTCCATCCAAAGTTGTTAACTGAAAACAGATTCAGGGATAGGCAGACTTCTCAACCGCTTCTGTGTTAATTATTTATAAAATCTGTGCTCAGCCCCAATATCACACCTAATTCCTATTCTTGTCTCCTAACCACTTCCACTGTCTTTCCCAACACCTGTTTGTTGGCAACATACACTGACATACTCAAAACATACATGAAAGCGTTAAAAGAAGTTCAACACTGATTTTAAAATAAGTTTTTTAAAGTTGAAAAAAAATTCACCCAATTATAGTGCCACTCACTGATTTTCCTTAAGCTCTATGTCACTGTGTAAGAGCAGTGTTTACTCTCCTGACCTTTCTTGCTTTGTTTGTTGAAAGAGTGAAACAAAGGAAGATACTGTATATTTATTTTTTATTTTTTATTTCCACTGCTTCTCTCAAACCATTCTACCAGATTTTTCTTCTCTGTCCTCTCAGGCCAATTCTATAGCTTTTTTGGGCCACTTCTGAATATTAATAAAACAGTGTCATTTTTAAATATTAAAATCAATCTAAAATCACATCTAACCTCAATTTTAGGCTCCCCTTTCTCTAGTTTGGAAATTAGAGATTTAGATAGAAATTTAGAGATTAGAGTGGGAAAAGGGATAGCCCACTTCTTTGCTACTCTTATATCCATTCTCCATCTTCTTACCTCACCCCATTATGTTCCTGTGAGAGCACCAAAGTGAAAGAACCATGTAGGCTGCTTCATTGGTCAGCCATTTTTCCTAAACTTTGCCTCCTCCAAGCAGAAGGGTCAGACAGCATTTCCTCACCTGTGCTGTGAAGAGGTTCATGCTAGGTCTTGGACACCTCCAAAAGTTCAGACTCTAAAAGCTCAATTTGCAGAAGAAGAAAGTAGACTTAATGTGGACAATAATAAATTATGTCACAAAGAATTACATTATCTACACCTTATATATTCACAATTTTCATCTACAGTTCCAGTTTCATTCTTAGAACCATGAAATCTTTTTTTTAAAAGATTTTATTTATTTATTTGGCAGAGAGAGAGATCACAAGTAGGCAGAGCAGTACACAGAGAGAGGAGGAAGCAGGCTCCCTGCCGAGCAGAGAGCCCGATATGGGCCTCGATCCCAGGACCCTGAGATCATGACCTGAGCCGAAGGCAGAGGCTTTAACCCACTGAGCCACCCAGGCGCCTCCATGAAATCTTTTTGAGGGAAACCAAAGCAGGGAAAATAAGTGACTTGCTTCATGGATCGAGATGAAATGATCCTGCCAGCAGAGCTTATTAAACTTAGTTCTGCTTGAGCTTTGGCTTCAGAGACTTTCTAACCATTAGCTATCTAAGATCTCTCTGTCCTGCCTATCATGATTTTAGTTGTAAATTTCCTGTCATGCCTAATACAAACATTATATATGACTGTGGAATATTGTTCTGTCACATTAACCTACCTTAAGTTTATACTTAATGATACTCAAATGCAGGGACACACACAGTCATACTGTGCCTTGGGCAGCAAACTGTATGGACTGATGAAGACTCTATACTCCCCTATACTTGGACAGTAGGCCATGGTTTATGAAACACTTTCACATACACCCATGATCTCACTGAATTGCTAGTGAAGCAGCTACGATTATAGAGAAGAGCTAGGAAGAACTTTTCAGATGTTCATGTTGCTTATTTATTTGTGTTGATGAATGACTGTTTCTGAATTCATAGCTTTAAGTAGTCTGCTTCAAATTCCATTAGGTTTAACAAGTAAAACAGAGTCTGCTGCTACTGCCCCACTCTCTATAAGGAGAAATTAATGGAGCTCATTCCATTTTCCAGAGTGGCTAAATTTCTCAAATTCAGGTAGGATATGGGAGAGTGAGTGATCTTTGTAAATAAAAGTTGCTTGGTAACCAATGACCTAGTGTCATATTATAATCATTAAGTAGGGAATGTATATGAGGGAGTTTATAATTCTTACCTCTCAAAATTAAAGTTAAAAATTTTAATTGTTACTTATTTTCCTAAATAGAGCATAAACTCCTTGGGGACAGTACCCAGTCAATGAATGAATAGCTATTGATTGTTTGACAGCATCACTTTTTGTTCTATATTTGTGCCTTTTAACAATGTGCTAACTAAAGTACAAAAGGAATTCCCCAACTTGTGTTGTATGCTGAATAATAAAAAGATATAAGGACAAAAACAAGTAGAGCAAAAGGAGTGATTACCATTTAGAAAGAAAAGCTCTTATCCAAAAATCTTCAAACCAAGTAATTTTCTTCTACTTGGATTTTACCATGAGAAGGGCAACTGTTTGAGCACACTTGGGCTGATTCAGTGTTTAATATCTTACAAAGTTGTAGACTATGGGTGGCCCTTTTGTTTTGTTAATGCCAGATGTAATTCTATAATAAAACTCTTTTTATTAAACACATGCAAATTCTTAAATAGGAATTCTACCCTCTTTGCTGTTCCTTTTCTTTTTCCTCATTTCTTTCAAGTGCTCTGAAATGGTCCTCTTGCAAATGAATAGATTTGTGACTTTTGACCATCGTCCATAAATTAGAAACAAGTATTTGTGGCCATATTTATAAATAATTCCAGGGATCAAGTTATGGTGATCATCTCTATTTTTGATGCAGGCATTGTTTATTTATCTATAGCTCCTGAAGAAGACAGCCCATGGTAGGTATATAACAAATGCTTGAAAAATGAGTACATATGAAGGGAGCAGAGGAAAGGTTAGAACTTGTATCCATTAGCCTGACTAACATTGCCGGCTGTCTCCACTGTGGCAAAGAAACATTTCTAAGGGCAAGAAAACAACTCTGCAAGATGTCCATGAAATAAACCATTGTGCCCAAACTCCCATCATTTGTACATCTTCTGTGCTATCCTGTACTCTTTATGCTATCTTTACCTTTTGTATCTTTGTTTAATTTTTTGATTAACAATTTTTTTGCCTTAAAAATATTTACAAAGAAGCAAAAATAGTTCTAATATAAATCACAAAAGTGGATGCCCACAGGCAGTGGAGATTGACTGGGATCTTCTAGGGAGATGAAAATGTTCTATGTCTCAATGTGGTATATATATATATATATATATATATATATATATATATATATATATATATATATATATATATATATATATACACACACATTTTTTTTT
>LNAC01000964.1:103120-242431 GCA_002007465.1 Ailurus styani
TGTGTGAGTTTTCTTTGTGTGAGTATGATATATATATATATATATATATATATATATATATATATATATATATATATATATATATATCTTCAAACTCATTGAATTATTGATTCAAGAACTGTGCTTATTAAAGTATATACCTTTTTCCTCAATTAAAAAATGTGTTTAAAGAAAAGAAATAGATCGGGTAACTTAAATACATTGACAGTTAAAACAAAACATAGTGTTATTAATTTCTAGACAGATACTATTCTTTATAAAAGGTTCTGAGCCTAAAACTGCTCTTTTTAAGTATTTAAAAAAATTATAAAGAATGCTAACAGCTAAATCTCTCCCTCTCCTCTTCCCCTTTGTTTCTTTCCTTTCTTTAAAAAATATTTATTAGCATTTTTCCTTCTGTTTTTCCATAGCCATGAGTCAGACCTGACAAGGTAGGCTGCACCCCTATGCAAGGAGGCCAAGCTTAGCACAGGGCAGGTGTATTTGCAAAAAGGGTGGTGGCACAGCAACATCAGAAGATTGGCTACCTCCCATGAGATTGAGCAAATAAATATATCAAGAACAATAAGATTTGGGTTTTTCATTACTGGAGTTACAAATATGGAAAAAAGATAAAGCTTGAATAAACCCACCTGGCATAGGATTGGAACTGGATGAACCAGAGTGAGATAATAGTTTCCATTATAGATAAAGAAGTAATAAGTATAGATGTAAATGTGTATGTGGAGTTCCTTAGCTATCTGCTGAAAGAGCCTGAGAGCAGTAGCACCCTACTAATAATGAATACCTAGTGTTTATATCTTCGTGTCAAATGCTAAATGAATCAGAGCTCCTTGAAAAAAATGACTGAATCTAGGGCTGGGGCTTGTAAAGAACATGATGAACCTGGATCATCTTTGGTAACAGAAAGGAAGAAAATGCTCAAAGAAGGATGAGCGCAGGTGAAAGGACACAGAAGTAAACTTGAGGAGCCTCTAGCTGGGTAAATAAAGGACAACTGTAGATTTTAAATAAATGATATAAAAAATAGTAACTCATTGAATTAGCAAGTACTCCACTGATATAAATAAATGAATGACAAAATAGTTGGAAATAAAATTTCTTCCATATAGTGGAACGCCTCCAATTAAATGTAGAAGGAATAATGGTTTTAGAAAATCACCATTGGGTAATAGGGTAGTAATAATTAATCTAGGCAAGAAATTTCAAGGGATGCTAAAACTAATAGGTGAAAGTGAGGTAAGGAATGAAATTTTTACATAATTTCAAAGTACATCCCTACAAAATACTTGTTAATTACAGATGGAACAAATAGTAGAGAAACCATGTAGACACCATCTTGATAAAGTGGTCAAAATGAACAACACTAGTAATGGGATAAATAGTCATCATGTGCAACTAATAAGATACAATGAGAAGAGTATAGTGTTACAGTCTGACCAAAAATATATAACAGGTATAAATGCTTATATACCCAATAATGAAGAAACATTGGATGAATCCAAACTGTAAAACATTCTAAAAAACATCTGGCCTATCTTCAAAAGTGCCAAGGTCATGAGAGCTAAGTAAGAGGAAGAGACTTTCTAAATTTTTCTTATAGATGTCAGGGAAGGCTTACCAAAGGAGACAACTTACATGTAGTCTTGTAAACACTGTCACATAAACTAGAGAAGAAGTCATTTTAGGCAAGGAGATAGTATTTTCAAAGGTGTAGGGTCTTGGATGTAGAGAGCTGGGTGTACCTGGAGCACCGAGATGGTAGAAGCAGCCAGTGTGATGAGGGGCCAAATGATAAAGGGCCATTTCCTTTGCCTTCTTTTGCACAGTATTTGAGGAACTGAAAAAAGGCATTTGAATTGATGTATTAGTCTAGGCTCTCTGAAAAACAGATGCAAAGATAGTATTAAATGTGCAAGTTTGCTGAGAAAGGCCTGCATCAACAGAAACTGAAAGGAAGTGAAGAAGTCTGGGAGAGCCATCAACCTGTGATGTAAATCTGACCCTGAGTGAAGGAGAGGTAAAGAAGATTGCATGGAAGTTTCAGGAAAAACCTTTGGCTCAAGGACTTTCTTGATCCTTAAGCTTGGATCCTTAGTCAATTATGCTCTCTGTAGTAGCAGAAAACAAGACATATTCTCATGTGTACCACATTGTAGTTTTGGATGATGAAAAGGATTTAATTGATAGAAGAGGTGTAGGATATTCCAGGGAGGGGTGTGAAAAACTTCAACTCAAGAATTTAGTACTTCACCTTTGTTCTTTTTAAATTATCAATTTTCTTTTAGTTACAAAGGAATCAGGCCATTTTGAGCCAGAGCAGACTAATCAACCTACAGTTAATAAACATGGACACCTAATCCTGGAGAGCCTACCAACTTCTTAATGTAGTTGTTTTGGCTTCTTAATGTAGTTGTTTTCTGTTTTTTCATATTTGGTCCATCTGTAGAGGCAAACTTAAATATCACATAACTATCTTTTTTTTCTGGAATTATTTTGATCCCTCATGGTAACACCAATTGTTTTACACTGAATAGAAGCTGGTTAGTAATTGTATATACCTTTTAATACTAAAGTAGGGAAATACATTTTATTTATATTTAGTAGAAAAACACTTTTCCCCCTTAAACACTAAGTTTCTATTGTAGGGAAAAGCTGGTAAGAAGGAATAGCAAAAGGGATCCTTGATTTTGAAAAGATTGAGAACAATTGAAATCAACTGATCTTGTTGAGGTTCTGTTGAGTTTGCAGAGTATGAATTCATAACACAATTTCAAGATGCTTTAGTCTATTCTTAATTGCAAATTTCCTAAACCTTATTAAAGAAAGGAAATGGTCTTTCTAGACTCATTTTATCAGGTTTGGAGTCCCCTCATTCTTTATCAAGCGCCTGAAAAGTTCTCCAAATTGCATAAGTAACAACTATAAAATATGACTCACAGCATTTTTTTCACTGAGTAACGCAATTAACACTGTAATATTGTAGCCACTATTTTGAAAAAAAATCTTATTAACATTTATTAACTGCTAGTGGAGAGAGCAGAGATTTTTTTAACTCTAAGAAAAAGATTCAAGATGTCCATTATAGCTTTTAGCAAACTTAACAATGTGCCCTTTCCTCAAAGTATGATGTGTCTGTTTCAAATGATGCCATTTAAAAACACAACAGAGTATTTCACTGGGTAAAAAATTGGTGGCTAGGATAACTTCAGGAATTTTTTTTCAATGGCATGAAAATTGTTATTCCAAAAATGAATGCATACAAGAAATAGCTTAACCGAAGAATTATGCTAAAGAAGTGTCTATAAATAGTTGCTGCATATAATCTATAGTTTTGGCAATTGGTCTTCAAGATTATTCAGTTAAATATTCTGCAATACCTGAATAAGACAGCAATATTTTATGAGTGGTAAAGGGGTTAGGGAAGGAAGAGTTCCATCCCCTCTTTAAAAAAAAATCCATTTGCCAGATATTTATCCAAAGGATACAAAGTGATTCAGAGGGGGCACCAGCACCCCAATGTTTACAGCAACAATGTCTACAATAGCCAAAATAGGGAAAAAGCCCAGATATCTATCAACAGATGAATGGATAAAGAAGACATGGTATACATATTCAATGGACTATTACTCAGCCATTAAATAAATGAAATCTTGCCACTTGCAACAACATGGATGAAACTAGAGGGTATTATGCTAAGTGAAATAAATCAGTCAAACAAAGACAGATACCATATGATTTCATTTATATGTGGAATTTAAGAAACAAAACAGATGAACATAAGGGAAGGAAAGGAAAAATAAAATAAGATGAAAATTGAGAGGGAGGCAAACCATAATAGACAGTGAACTCTAGGAAAAAAACTGAGGGTTGCTGGAGGGGAGGTGAGTAGGGGGAAGGGAAAATTAGGTGATAGGCATTAAGGAGGGCACTTGATGTAATGAACACTGGGTGTTATACATAACTAATAAGTCACTAAATTCTACCTCTGAAACTAATAAAAAACAAAAACAAAATAACCATGTGCTTTAAATATCTTTCACTATAACCATTATTCCTGGCTTCATGTATGCTGTAGTTATTTGTTTCCTAGCCAGGAATGCATTGATTTACCCAGAATATATACCATCTTTTAATGCTGATCAGAAGGGTAACCCTGGTGTTGTCAGCCTGAAGCATTTTTAGAGTGGATGCTAGCACAAATTAGTTTGATTTTGGATGTGGTTACAAAGATCTGTTTTGGTTATTTTATTTTTAAAGCTGTTTTGTAGCTGTTCCAAATTCACTGGCCCTTGAGAGAAGAGGAATGAAAAGATGCAGCTCCTTCCTGGTCAGGTCACTACACTCCATGATTTCAGGGGGCATGGCTTACATCCTTTCCAATGTGAGATGCAGTACAAAGGAAGAAAATAAACTGTTTATTCATTTCTTCCCAGATAATATTGGGAGAGAGGATTTTTTTTAAAGGTGAAGAATTAATCACTGCTATAACAAAGCCAGACATACGGAAAGATTGGCACATATTCTGGGCTTAAAATTGTGCTGTCCAATAAGGTAGCCACTAGTCACTTGTAGTACTGTGTTACTGAAATGTAGCTACTCCAAACTGATATGGGATCTAAGTGTAAAATACATACCATATTTCAAAGACATAATATAAAAGAAAGAATATAAAATATCTTACTTTTTAACATTGATTACATGTTGAAATATATTGGATATATTAGTTTAAATAGATTATGCTATTAAAATTAATTTGAATTGTTTCATTCTACTTTTCTCAGTGTGATTTCTCAAAATTAGAAATGATAATGTGGCTTGAGTTGGTGGATTACATTATATTTCCATTAGACAGCACTAACCTGGAATATTTGATCTACTCATGTCCTCAGGAATGATTTTATCTCTTCTATTCTTTGTGCCTAGCACAAAACTGCTACAGGAGCTCAGATTAGCTTTGTTGGGACACTGACCTAGTTGGCTGATACCTGAATTAACATCCTCGAAAACAATGTAGGGAGCTTGAACCATCCAGGAATGAAGGAACCGGGTGAAGTTAAAAGGTAGATATTGTCAGCCTTTATCCTCAGATGTTTCATAGGGTCAAATTTGGGAAATGTAACTTGAACTGAGATGTTTTTCCAGTGCTAGAGTCACTGAACTGGAGCCCATGATAGATATGAGAGGATTTTATAATCCCTTGATATTATACAAAATTAGTCTGTGTGTGCCTTCTTCTATAGAGAGGATCTAATTTTAATTAGATTCTCGAAGGAGACTACAGATTCAAAAATATTAAGGATCCTAAATCTACTTTTTAAAAAAAGATTTATTTATTTGAGAGAGAGAAAGTGTGTGTGTGTGTGTGTGTGTGTGTGTGTGTGTGTGTGTGTGTAAGCAGGGGCAGGGGCAGAGGAAGAGAGAATCTCAAGCAGACTCCCAGCTGAGCACAGAGCCCAACATGGGCTCAATCACACCACCTGAGATCATGACCTGAGCCAAAATCAAGAGTTGGATGATTAACAAACTGAGCCACACAGGTGCCCTTCCTAATTCTATTTTTAATCAAATTATTTTTGTTTATGTTTTCATGTTGAGTTGTATAAATTCTTCACATATTTTGGATATTAGCCTCTTATCAGATATATCACTTGCAAATATCTTTCCCCATTAAGTTGCCTTTTCATTTTGTTAGTGGTTTCCTTCACTGTGCAAAAGGTTTTTATTTTGGTTTAATCCATTTATTTTTGCTTTTGTTTCCCTTGCCTGAGGATATATATCTAGAAAAATGTTGCTCAGGCCAATGTGAAAGAGATTACTATATTATCTTCTAGGAGTTTCATGGTTTCAGTCTAACATTTAATTCTTTAATCCATTTGGAGTTTATTTTTGTGTATGGTATAAGGCAGTGGTCCAGTTTTATTCTTTTGCATGTAGCTGTCCAGTTTTTCTTGCTTTGTATATTCTTGCCTCCTTTGTTATAGATTAATTGACCATATCAGCATGGGTTTATTTCTGGGCATTCTATTCTGTTCCATTGATCTACATGTCTATTTTTTGTGCCAGTACGATACTGTTTCAATTACAACAGCTTTGTACTTTAGTTTGAAATTTAAGATTGTGACAATTCCATCTTTGTTATTCCTTCTTAAGATTGCAGAATCTTTTGGTATTCCATAAAAATTTTAGGATTATTTGTGAATAATGCTATTGGTATTTTAATAGGGGTTGCACTGAATATATAGATTGCTTTGGGTACGATGGGCATTTTAACAATATTGGCTCTTCCAATCCATGAATATGGAACATCTTTCCATTTGTGTTGTCTTCAATTTCTTTCATAAGTGTTTTATAATTTTCAAAGTACAGGTACAAGTCTTTCACATCCTTGGTTAAGTTTATTCCTAAATATTTTTAATAGACATTTTTCAAAAGAAGCTATGCAGATGGCTACCAGGCACATGAAAAGATGCTTAACATTACTCTTCATCAGGGAAATGCAAATCAAAACCACAATGAGTTATCACTGTACTAATGATTAGAATAAATACACACACACACACACACACACACACACACACATGAAATAATAAGTATTGGCAAGGATGTGGAGAAAAAGGAACCCTTGTACACTATTGGTGGAATGTAAATTGGTGCGGACACTGTGAAAAACAGTTTGGAGGTTCCTCAAAAAACTAAAAACATAAATACCATATGATGCAGCAATTCCACTACTAGGTATGTACCTCCCCAAAATGAGGACACTAATTCAAACTGATATATGCATCCTGTGTTTACTGCAGCATTATTTACAATAGCCCAGATAAGGAAGTAACCTAAGTGCCCATTGTGGACATATATAATGGAATATATAGTGGAATATAACTCCACCCTAAAAAAGAATGAAATCGTGTCATTTGCAATAATATGGAACTAGAGGGTATTATAAATGAAATAAGTCAGACAGAGAAAACAAATATATAATTTTAGTTATACATTGAATCTAAAAAATAAGACAAAAGAACAAACAAGAAGCAGAAACAGACTCATAAATACAGAGAACAAACTTGTGGTTGCCAGAAGAGAGGGTGTGAGGGATGAGCAAAAATGGGTGAAAGGGAGTGGGATGTACAGGATTCCAGTTAGGAAATGAATAAGTCATGAGGATGAAAGGTACAGCATGGAGAATATAGCCAATGCTATTGTGATAGTGTTGTATGTGACAGATGGCTGCTACACTTGTGATGACCATATTATTGTATAGAGTTGTTGAATCATCCACTATGTTGTACACCTGAAACTAACGTAACGTTGTATGTCAACTATACTCCAAGTAATTAAAAAAGGTAAATAAAAGGAATCCTAATTCTAGGATGAAATGTCTCATTCTGATAGGATATTTCACAATTATTGTAAGGTAGTCATCATGTCTATAAGTATCAGGCTTCTTAATAATGTGAACATGTGTACACACGCATCATGAAAATGAACGTGCATAGAGCTCAGTGAACAAGAATAACCAACAATAAGTGTAAGACAGGGAAACTACTGATGGCATTAAAAGGAAAGGTATTTGGTATTGATTATGTCGCAAGACACTAAACTATCGATAATTCAGCACGAACTTCCTGTAGCTCTCACATTAAATGGTTAAATTATAAATCTAGTTCTGCTTGAAAGAAGAAAATTTCATTTACTTATTCATTCCTTTGTGTTCTCAATATTTTAACCTCAAATACAGAATTATATTCTAACTTCTCAGAAATTACATATCTGTTTCTCAGTTTATAATGTGGCTCTTCAAAAACAAAGGGCACAATACTTCTTTTACTCTTTTACCCCCAGAACCTAGCAAGTGGATGCTCAATAGATGTTGAGTAAAATATTAAGTTAATATTTTAAGTTAATATTAAGTTGATGGTTGTTGCCTGACTTCTATACATCTCAGAACAAAAGATGATCTATGAAACAAATACAGCTTTAGAGATTAAAATTTAATGGAGGGCTAAATAGAAGGCTAGAACTGTGTAGCTTTAGCCAAATCAACCAGATTCAGCATTTGACTTTGTTCAACATTCACAAATTGAACTAACCTGTAGAAAGACTGCACACAGATAACAGCTGTGATCCACTTTTCCCAGGCCTAAACAGTGCTGATTCATTCACCACAGTTGGTTTGCAAGTGAAGGAAACAAACTTTTAAGTCAGAGAAATGTAAGCAGTCTTAGATCTGGGAGTCATCAGAAAATGTTTGATATTTTAAAGAACTGACTGAAAGTAAAACAGGTTAATGTGACATTTCAAAGGGATTTTGAAATTCAATAGCTTTCTCTAGCAGCTGATGTTTATTCTCTGGTTGTAAGACAAATGTTGAATTTCTTCAAAGGAACAATGATAGATTCTAGAATAACTAGTTTCAACATTCACTATAGGTTATTGTTTTTGATTTTTTTCCTTCTCCATGACCCCTCCCCCAAAAATATGTATGTATATACATAAGAGGAAATGGGAAAACCATATGGCTGGCTCTAAAACATGGTTTTCTTCATCATCAAAGGGGTTTCTGTGTGAAAATAATTTTATAGATAAAGAAATAGATACAGCGCCATTAAAAAGAGAAAAGCAGAATCATAAAGAGTATGTGTAAATCCAGAAAGAGGACATATTCATTATTTTCCTTGCCATATCAGCACTGTACAGAAACGTAAGATGTTTGCCATTATTTAAATGAAACTCCTTGGATTAGACAGACCTTCTCAAATGGACATTTTCAAATCTGGTTAGAAAGACTAATGACAAAGACATGTGACCTCTATTTTGATAAATTTGAGGAGCTTATTTTATTGCTTAGAAACTAGATATGTATGGTACAATTATGCATGTAAAATAATTCATAAATGTTTATTAAGATCATGAAGACCACATTTAGGTGAATCAGTAAACAAGGAAAGTCTAAGAACATATTTTAAGGAATTATTAAACATTTAGGTGAAATAATTCTTAAAAGTCATCTATTACAAACCTGTATTGGTTTAATTGTAAATAAAAGAAATTCAACCAGAAGTTATTTCACTAAAAAAAAGTGATAAGGAAGAGGGAAGGAATATAGTGGCTTATAGAGTCCAAGAATGGTTACACATTGGGGTGCCTAGCTGGTTCAGTTGGTGGAGCGTGTGACTCTTGATCTTGGGGTTGTGGGTTTGAGCCCCACACTTGGGGTAGAGATTACTTTAAAATGAAACCTTAAAAAAAAGAAAGGGTTACACAATCAAGTCATGGAAAGGGCATGGATACAATTGGGTTTCCAGAACAACTGAAGTCTGGAATGAAAATGTTCCCAGGAGTAGCTCTCCAATTCCTATCTTTTTATTGTCTCTGCAATTTATAGTCACTCTTTTTTTACATGGTGGGAATGAGTAGTCTTAAGAAGATAGGAATTGGAGAGCTTAAAAAATAGGAATTGGAGAGCTACTCCTGGGAACATTTTCATTCCAGACTTCAGTTGTTCTGGAAACCCAACTGTATCCATGCCCTTTCCATGACTTGATTGTGTAACCCATTTCTTTTTTTTAAGGTTTCATTTTAAAGTAATCTCTACCCCCAGTGTGGGGCTCAAACCCACAACCCCAAGATCAAGAGTCACACACTCCACCAACTATGTGAAAATGTCTATGCTGCCCAGAGAAATCTATACTTTCAATACATTCCCTATTAAAATACCATCAACATTTTTTCAGAGTTGGAACAAACAATACTAAAATTTGTATGGAAGTAGAAAAGACCCTGAATCGCCAAGGAAATGTTGAAAAAGAAAACCAAAGTTGGGGGCAACACAGTGCCTGATTTCAAGCTATATTGCCAAGCTGTGATCATCAAGACAGCATGGTATTGGCACAAAAACAGAACACATAGATCAACAGAACAGAATAGAGACCCCAGAAATGGACCTTCAACTCTATGGTCAACTAATCTGCAAATCAGGAAAGAATATCCAGTAGAAAAAAGACAGTCTCTTCAATAAGTGGTGTTGGGAAAATTGGACAGCCACATACAGAAGAATGAAGTTGGACCATCCTCTTACACCATACACAAAGATAAAGTCAAAATGGATGTAAGACCTAAATGTGAGGCAGGAATCCATTGAAATCCTACAGAACATAGGAAGTAACCCTTCAACATTGGCTACAGTGACTTATTTCAAGACATGTCTCTAAAGGCAAGGGAAACAAAAGCAAAAATTAACTTTTTAGACTTCATAAAGATAAAAAGCTTCTGCACAGCAAAAGAAACAGTCAACAAAATTAAGAGGTAACCCACGGAATGGGAGAAGATATTTGCAAATGACATTATGGATAAAGGACTAGTATCCAAGATGTATAAAGAACCTCTCAAACTCAAGACCCAAAAAACAAATATCCAGTCAAAAAATGGGCAGAAGACATGAACAGACACTTCTCCAAAGAAGACATACAAATGGCTAACAGACACATAAAATGCTCAACATCACTAGCCATCAGGGAAATACAAGTCAAAACCACAACGAAATACCACCTTACACCAATTAGAATGGCAAAAATTAACAAGACAGGAAAAAACAAGTGCTGGCGAGGATGTGGAGAAAGGGGAACCCTCTTACACTGTTGGTGGGAATGCAAGCTGGTACAGCCACTCGGGAAAACAATATGGAGATTCCTCAAGATGCTAAAAATAGAGCTATCCTAAGACCTAACAATTGGACTACTAGGCATTTACCCCAAAGATATATATATAATGAAAACAAGGGGCGCATGCACCCCAATGTTCACAGAAGCAATGTCCACAATAGCCAAACTGTGGAGGGAGTTGAGATGCCCTTCAACAGACGAATGGATAAAGAAGATGTGGTACATATATACAATGGAATATTAGTCAGCCATCACAAAGGATGAATACCCACCATTTGTATTGAGATGGATGGAATTGGAGGGGATTATGCTAAGTGAAGTAAGTCAAGCAGAAAAAGACAGTTATATGGTTACCTCACATGTGGAACTAAGGAATAACACAGAGGACTACAGGTCAAGGGAGGGAAAACTGAATGGGAAGAAATCAGAGACGGAGACAAACCATGAAAGACTCTGGACTTCAGAAAACAAACTGAGAGTTACTGAAGGGAGCGGCATGGGAAGAATGGGGTAACAGGGTGATGGATATTAAGGAGGGCACGTGTGGGCGCCTGGGTGGCTCAGTGGGTTAAAGCCTCTGCTTTCGGCCCAGGTCATGATCTCAGGGTCCTGGGATCGAGGCCCGCATCGGGCTCTCTGCTTGGCAGGGAGCCTGCTTCCCTCTCTCTCTCTCTCTCTGCCTGCCTCTCTGCCTCCTTGTGATCTCTCTCCCGCTGTGAAATAAATAAATAAAAAGAAAGTTTAAAAAAAAAAAAAAAAAGGAGGGCACGTGTGGTGATGGGCACTGGGTGTTATATGTAACTAGTGAATTGTTGAACACTATATCAAAAACTAATGATGTATTATAAGTCAACTAATTGAACATAATAAAAAAGAGTTCAGTTTTACATCTTTTAGACATTGAAGAGAGACTAAGATTTCATTCTCACATTAAATCAAACAATTTTAAGAAATTAATGCATTACTGGTCTAGATTAGAACAGTCACTTGTAGCCAGCATTAAACTAGTTTGCATCAGAGTCCTCCCCTGGCCCAATCAATTGTGAGAAGAACACAGCAAGAGATTTGGGAAGGGGAGGTGGTCATGGAATAACATGACAGATTGCAAAGTAGCAATGTAGATGAGAGTCAGCTCTAGAAGTGGTGGATGGTATCCTGGAATGTCTCATACAAATCCCATTACTTTAAAGGCAAGTAGGCAAAGAGATGAATTTATTTATTTTAGCTTATATGACAAAGTAGCGAAACAGCCAGAATTCAACAAATAAAAATAAAAAGATAAATATTGATTGCTTTGGCCATAAATGGATTGCTATATATACATATTTATGTTTAATATAATCACCTGAAAAAATAGGTATTAACATCCTCAGTTTTCAGATGAGAAAACTCAGTTTCAGAGATTAAATTTTCTAAGGCTACACTGCTATTTAGCATCAGAGCCAGGATTTATACACAGGTCTGTCAGATTCCAAAGCCTGTGCTCTTTAAAAATAATACTAACAACTGGGTTGTTTTTATAAAACAGATATGTGCTTATTATAGAGTCACATTGTACTATGTTAACACAGAATGAATGTTTATTCATTACATTTGTATTCATTACATACAGTAATTTATTACCCAAATTCCTCTACCTAGAATTTAACATCATTAAGAATATCTTTTGGGGCACCTGGGTGGCTCAGTGGATCAAAGCCTCTGGCTTCTGCTCGGGTCATGATCTCAGGGTCCTGGGATTGAGCCCTGCACTGGGCTCTCTGCTCAGCAGGGAGCCTGCTTCCTCCTCTCTCTCTGCCTGCCTCTCTGCAGACTTGTAATCTCACTCTCTATCAAATAAATAAATAAAATCTTAAAAAAAGAATATCTTTCATATATTACTAAGAAGAGTAAATAGACCAGCAAAATTTTTTTACAAAACTGGACACATCAAAAGATGTATCTTACTTTTTTTAAGGATTTATTTTAGAGAGAGAGGGAGAGAGAGAGAGAGAGAGAGAGAGAGAGAGAGAAAGAGACTGAGGAGGGGGAGAGGCAGAGGAAGAGAGAGAATTCCCAAGCAGACACCATGCAGAGCACAGAGCCCAAAGTGGGGCTGATCTCAGAACCTTGAGATCATGACCTGAGCCAAAACCAAGAGTAAGCTGCCCAATGGACTGCACCATCCAGGCACTGTTGATGAATCTTATTTTTAAATAAACACAGAACATTTAATTTTACTTGAATTTAACTGAAAAGAAATTAGAGTGAAGAACTTCTGAATCTTTTTTTTTACTACAATAGAACACCTTAATTACAGTTATGAAATATACAAAAAGTTTGGAATTTAAAAAAAATTTTTTTTAACTTGGAAGAGAGAGAGCACAAGCAGGGGGAGGAGTAGGGGGAAGAGAGAGAGAAACAGACTTCCCACTGAGCATGGCACCTGATTCCAAGACCCTGAGGTCATGACCTGAGCTGAAGTCAGATGCTTAACCGACTGAGCCACCCAGGCACCCTTGAGGTTGGAATGTTCTTAAAAGATACTGTGTCGCAAATTTTGACAGTACTGACTCCTTGCTCTAAAAATAAAGAAATTGGTGCACTTATATTTCTCTATATCTTGACCTCTTAACTTCATAATATTGGTGAGTTCTGTTAATTTTACATTTTTAAGACTTAAGCTTATATTCTGTTCTGTAGCCATAACCATGGTTGTTTACTCTTAGATTTGCATTTACAAAGATACAAGTAAGCTTATCCAAACTCATCACAGTATCCTTCACCAAAATTTTCCCTGATTTTTTTTGTTTTGTTTTTTCATATCATGGTTTGCTTTATTTCATTATCGAATAGTTACCCTTCTCCAAGAATAGCTCCTATGAGCCATATTCCTAGAGAATGCTTTCTGCCTTTGATTTTGGTTTCCAACAGGTTTTAAGATTCTGTTTCTAGCACGTTGTGAGGCTTATAGAACCTGTATCTTAATGTCTTTCATCAGTTTTGGAAAATTCTCAGCTATTCTCTCTTCAAATGACTTCTACTCCTTTTTTTGTCTTCCTCTTTTCTCCTTTTGGGATTCCAATCACACATGAATTAGACATTTATTGTAACTCCTGTGTCACTTAAAGTTTTTGTGTTTTCTATCTTCTGTCTTTCCATGCATTGTTCTGGATCATTCCTTCTGAAATACCTTCCAGTTAAACATTTATCTTTAGCTGGGTATAATCTACTCTTTAATTAATCCATTGAGTTCTTAAGTTTGAGAACTACATCTTTCAGTTGTATATTTTCAGTTCTTTTTTTATTTCCTTGAGCATATTTATAGCATTTGTCTGCATATCCCACAAATATTTTTAAATTATCTGTATTTTTCTCCCTCTTTTAAAAATCATGCATTGTTGGGGCACCTGGGTGGCTCAGTCAGTTAAGCATCTGACTTGCCTCAGGTCATGATCCCAGGGTCCCAGGGAAAGCCCCATGTTGGGCTCTCTGTTCAGTGGGAGCCTGCTGCTCCTTCTTCTTGCCACTCCCCATGCTTGTACTTTCTCTCTCACTGTCAAATATATAGAAAAACCTTTTTAAAAAAGTCATGCCTTGTCTCTTCATGACTGATTATTTTCTGGCTCAGTAATGGACACTAAATATGAAAAAATATAAAAGTGATTTGTGTGCAAGATTTTTTTTTCCCTTGAAAGAGTATTTAAAATTGTTTTGGTCAAATTTAGGAAGTCTAGCATCTAGGATCGATTTAATCCAACTTCAAGGACTAAGACAATTTGAAACTGAGTTTTAGTTCTTTCAAGATCCAATTGGATTCAAACCCACCTGTACTCCCCACAAGACTCAAAAGTTCTGTTCCTTTCTCAGCTGCCTCTTCTGGAATTGGCAACTGGCAGTTACAAATTCTGGGGTAACCTCTTTGGCTTTCCTTCTTCTCCCAGATATTTTTCACTGCCTTACTAGTTTTCTAATGTTTTCAAATAGATATCTTATTTAAACTTAAAACAAGAACACTTTCTCTAGATTTTCTAATTATTCTTAGTGGGATGGTTGTTCTAAGTTATTGTCTGCCATTACGATAGCTGAAGTCCTGATTAGTAAAAACTTTGTCAGTTTTAACATCCAGGAAGACTCCAATCTCTGTTCCTTCCACTGTTATCTTGGCAAGATACCCAACTCTCATCTGCTCCACAAATGATCATGAAGTGATTTCATAGTACTGCCTTCAATAAACGTAGTCATTCATTCAGACTACCTACACCACGAGAATAAATCAAATGAGACACGGTTTGGCTTGATGGGACAGAGGAAGAAAATCTAGTCAAGGAATCAGAGTATGAGAAAAATAAGTCTATAGAAGGAGTGATTTTGGAGAATGCAATGGAGAACAGGTTTTTGTGGAAGCATAGATCAATATTATCAAACACTGCAGAGACAAAGTAAGTCAAGAGGGAGATTAGGATATTGAGTCTGGTAATTAAGAGGTCACCATTGTGTTTACTTCAGCAACACATACACTAAAATTCAAGTGATACAGATGAGACAACCATGGCTCCTGTGCAAGGGTGACATGCAAATTTGTGAAATATTCCATTAAAAACATTGAGACAACCAGTAATCCTTAAAAGAATGGTTAATATAGACAGTTATGGATTGAATCAATGAAAGACAGGTGAGGAGTTGGAGATAGTGTAGACTTTAAGAAGGCAAGTAATGAAAGAGAACAGAATGACGGGTGTAGTATTTGGGTAAGGAAAACAGTCAAGGAGAGATTTTAGTCCTTGTTTGCCTTTTTTAAAAATTTTATATATTCGCTATAGAGAGAGAGCACAGCAGCGGGTGCAGCAGGCAGAGGGAGAGAGAGAAGCAGGCTTCCTGCTGAGCAGTGAGCCTGACATGAGGTTCAATCCCAGGATACCCAAGTCCGTGTTTGTTTCTAGCTTAGGGCACTTTTGAATATGTTTGTAGATTGAAGGAAAGATACTAGCGGAGAACAGATTAAAGACTGGAGGGGCAAGCAAAATTAGTGGATCTAAGTCCCAGAGAAAACAGAAAAGGAGCAAGTTTAATCTCTCCACTGAGATGTAGGAGTACAAAATAGAGATAAAGGACAAGATTTATAAATGCCAAGATGAAGATAAGGAGGTGGGAATTACATGCATTCAGTTCTGTAGAATCTGTTTCTATGGTGCTGTAAAAAAGGTAATCAACTCATTCTAAGTATAAAAAGTGCCCTTACCTTTCACTAGTTTTTTTCCCTTTAACATCTGCAACACACATATTTACTCCTTCTTATGGACTTTAAAGTGCAGAAGAAACTTTCTTGTACTCCTATAGCAATCTTCTCTTATTTCACAAAGTACTCATTTCCTTTACCCCCCCTCAAAATGTATTTTGAAGAATCTTAATATAAGGACCACGTAGGTTGGCTACTTACTGATATGGAAGTGTAGGAGGACAAATACTTTCTCCAACCTAAATGAAGATCAAGTAACTTTAGCAACTGGTTCTTTTTCTTCCCATTTTGCTTTCTTATAAATGGAAACTCTACAAGAGCAATGATTGTGTTTTATATACCTTGTCAATGTATTCCAAACACTGGGGACATTAAATAAATAATAAATGGGGATAAAGTTTCCAAATAATAAAGGCGACTATAACCCAGTCACAATTGCTGCTAGTAATGCAGAGGCTGAGTTTAAAATTATCAAGAATAAAGCATACATATCCTTAACAATGATGTCCAGAAATTTGAGTTACATTTTGGTAATTACTACTTTAAGTTAACTCATAAATATTTATTGTTTTTTCTATTTGATTCATAGCAACCCAATGAGAAAATACCAATATTATCCTCATCTTAAAGTAAAATAAATGAGGATTCAAAAGATTAAAGAGCATGCCCAAGTTTGGATATCCAACTAATATATGCAGATCTGGAATTCAAACTTGTTTTTCTGAGTCCAAAGCCAATGGTGTAATTCACAATGCTATACAGCCTCCTTCTCAATTTAGCACCTAAATAGTTGGATAACATTTTTCCTTGTGAGAGAATAGGGAATCATACTATTTGATAGTTTAACAATGCAAATTTTCACCCTGTGCAAGGCAGACAAGTATATTGTCCAAAGCATAAGGATGGAGTTTAATGGACAAAAGCAATTATTCAAGAATGAGAAATGGAGCATGTTCTATTGTTTGATTTCACCTTTGTATTTTAGTGCCTGGGCAATGATATATTTAATAGGGCATAAGATAATGGTAGAAAACTTGTTCAGTATCTAAGATAAAAAACTGCTTAAGGAAATGTGACATTAATTACCAAAGAGACGACCGTCTGCTTTACGTATCAGAGCATTAAATTTTATTTCTTTATTTTATTGTCCAACAATTTTGGTAGATTATATAAGAAAAGAGTGAGGTGGCCAAAGAGTCTGTGAAGAATTTTAAGGTTCATCTAAATAACAGGCATTATGAACTATCACCACTGCATCTTAAATAATTAATTCTATCGAATTTTTTAATGGTTTGGGAAATTTATGTTATAACCAGACTTATAAAAAATAATTTATATTTAAACTTTCTCTTAGTATTTCTGCAGATCATGCTGTGTGTTACCAAACATTAGTTGGAAATAGTAGCTATAAACAGATGAAATTTGAGAAAATAATATAAAAATAGTTATGCTTGTTATATAATCCAGCCTCTTTAGAATATGATGCTGATTTTTTACAAACCATGCTTCATTCAACATCGAACATATGGCATTGTGGTTCTGAGAAAAATATATCTCTGATCAAGATTTCTATCACTAAATTTATATTTATGAAGCGCTTCACAAAATTCTCTTTTATTCTAAATACTTACCCCTATTATAGAATGTTGCATACACACAACTAATCTATTAGATTAATACAGCAATCACAAAAACTCAATAGAAAAGTAGCTTAATTAAAATAATTACACAATTTTGACAATAAGCAATTTTAGTTAATTCTTATCCATTACAAAGATTCTAACAGGTAGGGCTTAGTTTGTGAGCTTACATGCTAATATTGCCTCATATTTCTTTTTCTACAGTAAATCTGAAACATAATGCCACCTCAGTTGGTATAAGAAATTCACGTGTCAAAGTGAATAGAGAAAGGGAAAGGGAGTTTACAAACAAGAAGAATAAATCAAATGCTTCATTTTTAATGTTATCCGTTTACTATATAAGTAAAGCAAATGTTTAGGCGAGGGTCCCACTGAGGAGAACTGTCTTGTCATCTGTTAGAGTAAACTAAATATTGTATAAACATGGGCAAATGGTCCTAAGTAAATCTAAAATATACAGTATTAAAAAAATAAAAAGAATATCCAATAAAGGATTAATACCCCAAATACATAAAGAATTCACACAATTCCATACCAAAACAAATAATCCAATTAAGAAATGGGCATAGAACCTGAATACAACTTTTCCAAAGAAGATACACAGATGGCCAACAGACACATGAAAAAATGTTGAACATCACTAATTATTAGGGAAATGCAAATCAAAATCATAATGAGATACTACCTTACACCTCTCAGAAAGTCTAGTATCAAAAAGACCAGGAATAACAAATGTTGGTGAGGAGAAAAGGAAATGTTGGTGGAGAAAAGGAAATGTTGGTAGAGAAAAGGAAACCCTCATGCACTGTAGGTGGGAAGGTAAATTGGTGTGCAAACAGTATGGAGTTTCCTCAAAAACTTAAAATAAAAATGCCACACAACTCTAATTCCAGCACTGTATAATTACCCCCTCAAAATGAAAACAAGAAGACATACACATCCCTATGTTTATTGCAGCATTATTTACAATAGCTAAGTTATGGAAGCAACCCAAGTGTCCATCAATAGATGAATGGATAAATAAGACGCAGGATATATATATATATATATATATATATATATATATATATATATATATATAANTGGAATATTACTCAGCCATAGAAGGAATGGAATCTTGCCATTTGTGACAATATAGCTAGAACTAGAGGGTATTATGCTAAGGGAATTAAGTCAAAGAGAACTGACATATAATTTCACTTTTATGTGGAATCTAAAACAAACAAAAAACCAACTAAAAATATAACAAACAAAACAAAAACCAACCCAGAAACAAAATTGTAAATACAGAGAACAAACTGAGTGATTTCCAGAGGGTAGGGGATTAACAAGACAGGTGAGTTAGGTAAAGGGGATTAATAGGTACAGATTACAGCTATAAAATAAATAAGCCACAGGAGTGAAAAGTACAGTGTACAGAATATAGTCCATTAATATTATAATAGTGTTGTAAGGTGACAGTAAGTACACTTATTGTGGTGAGCACAGTGTAATGTATAGAATTGTGGAATCACTGTGGTGCAAACTTGAAACCGAAAGAACACTGTATGTTATCTATACTTCAATTTAAAAAGTTAAAAAATGTCATTTAAATTGATTAAATTTATTAATTTAATGGATAATATAGTACAAAAGTATAAAAAAGGAGAGAAGTGGGAAGTGTTTTTGATTTCTTCCTAAATAGTCAGCTTCTAAAAAAGAAAGTTTATTTATATGAGTAATCTGTACACCCAATGTGGTGCTCGAACTCATGACCCCAAGATCAAGAGCTGAATGCCTTTCCAACTGAGCCAGCCAGGATCCCTCCCCCACCAAAATAGTTAGCTTTTGATACATGCTATGTAATGAATATATACATATTTTTTTAATGAAATAAAAGTGTGGATACAATTTTTTTTTATTTGTTGTACTTTTCAATGTTCCATTCTCATATTTTGGGATGCCTGGATGGCTCAGTCTGCTAAGTGTCTGCCTTTGGCTTAGGTCATGATCCCAGGGTCCTGGGATCAAGTCCTGCATTGGGCTTATTGCTCAGCAGGGAGACTGCTTCTCCTTCTGCCTGCCACTCCTCCTACTTGTGTGCACTCTATCTCTCTGACAAATAAATAAAATCTTTCTTTTTAAAAAAGAACTATCTCATATTTTTTGAATGAGAGGTTTGAAATGAAAATTGTTTTTTTTAGAAATCTGTAGTGTAGACTCATCATTATTTCTACTTCTTTAAAAACAAAAATCGGAAAAAAGAATTTTATAAATCTCTGAAGATATGTAATACTCTGCAAAGACCAAAGGAAATATGATTTTCAAATGCTTACAAGTGAATTTTAAGAGATATAAAAAACCTACTTAAGCATACTGTATTCTCTTATAAACTATTGTTGTAACATAATAAATAATTCAATACAAATGACTTTGAGCACAAGCATGTATCATGTATTACACAAAATAGAAAATACAGATACAATTTATGTCTCCCAAAAGACCCTAGAAATTCCAAAGATTATATAGTAACTAATACACAATATTTAAAACAAAATGAATATACAAAATATAAATATCTACCAAAATCTGTGTACAGTTAATAGATTTAATTTCTTAATAAGCCATTAACTAAGAACTGATGTACCTCTTAAGAACTGATGTATTACACAATGGTATTGATGCTGTGTTAAAATGACTGGTAGAAAACAGTTGATAAGAAATTCAGAAATGTAAGACAATTGCTTGTTTTATATTCATTATTTTTTATTGGAAAAGAAATACACATTCATTTTAATAATCAGTGTTTACCCTCTGTATGTATTATTTGGATTCACAGAAACATTTTCCAGCATTAACCATTTAAAATTCATTCATGTATTTTATTATACATTCTACAGCAAAGACTAAGAGTCGAAAAGAATGATTGCGGTAAACAGCCCAATTATAAAAAATAACTCCTATATTTTTACATTACAATATTTTAAAACAATTTTGTGTTTATTGAAAAAAGGATTTTTTTCATGCATAGTCAAGACTTTTTTCTATCACTATCACGGTATTAGGTTCCCAGGGCTGCTGTAACAAATTACCACACATTGGGTGGCTTTCAACAACAGAAGCGTATTCTGTCATGGTTCTGGTTGGAAGGTCTCAAATCAAGGTGTCAGCAAAGCTGCTGGCTCCTACTTAAGACTGAGGGAGAATCGCTTCCATGCTTCTCTCCTAGCTTCTAATGGCTGCCAGCAATCCTTGGTGTCTCCTGGCTTGTAGATGTATCATTCTAATGTCTGCTTTTATTTTCATGTGCCATTCTTCCCTGCATCTCTGTTTCTCTTTTTTCCTGTTCTTCCTCTTCTTCCTCCTCTTCCTCCCCCTCCCCCCCCTCCTCCTCGTCGTCATGGTCGTCTTCTTCTTCTTCTTCCTCTTCTTCCTCCTCCTCCTCCTCCTTCTTCTGATTTTATTTATTATTTTGAGACCGAGAGAGAGGTGAGAGAGAGAACATGAGAGGAAGGACAGTGAGGGAGAAATAGACTCCCCAATGAGTGGGGAGTCCGATGCAGGGCTCAATCCTGGGACTCCAGGATCATGTCCCGAGCCAAAGGCAGATGCTTGACCGACTGAGCCACCCAGGCACCCTTCTCTTCTCTTCTTATAAGGGCACCACACATATTGGATTAAGGACCTGCTCTACTCCGGTATGACTTCAGCTGAACTACTTACATTTGTAGTGATCATATTGTCAAATACCTTCTGAGAAGGACATGAATTTTTTTGAGGGGAAATTCTCAACCTAGTGCAGTCACTTTACATTTAATATTAAAGAAAAATCCCCATGCTATACAGGATCCAAAAATGACAGATGAAATAGGTAAATCATTGTTGAATATAAGAGTGTATAAGAGCGTGATCTCTTACTTTCTAACTACATACTTGGATGGGAATGTACCTCTGGGAATCTTCCTCACTCACAAATATAATTCATATGCAAGAGAAATGGACATTTTTTTTCAGGAAAGATTAAGTGGAGCAACCTAAGTATATTCATTTTTTTCTAATTTGAGGACACTTCTCCCTAGAAAATTTTCTAATTCTGCACAATTAGAAATTGTACAATTTCTATTCTATTCTATTCTAATGTAGCAATTGTACAATTGCTCACATTTGAATAAAGCCTGTAAAGTTGCAAACAAGCTTGAGAACTTAAGTTAAATATTACAGAGATAAAGTAAATCTAAGGTAAATTCAAGTATTTAATTCTTTTCCTTTGCCCATACTTATGTCGATACTTTTTTCACTTGTACTCACCAATTCGGAATCTCATAATTTGATAGCTGCTCTAAGCTTGGCTGAGCGTGCTCTGGGGTTCTCCTGTACATCCTGATCTTCTGGAGTAAGTACTTTCTTGTGTATCAATTCCCACATTAAAGGGGCCCTGCCTGTCGAGTCTCCTTCCTTGTTTTCATGACCTGAACCCAGCTGTGATGCTTGTATCACCTTTTGTCTAGCACTTAGGTTAAACCTTTCTGTCATGCTTATCCCAAGCAGGAATCGTTTGACAATGCGATCCTCTAATGAATGGAAGGAGAGGGCAACAAGGCGGCCACCAGGTCTTAGAAACTTCTGAGCTGTCTTCAATCCTGCGTAAAGTTCATTGAGCTCATTGTTCACAAATATTCGAAAAGCCTGGAAAGTCTTGGTAGCAATATGGGTAGATCGTTGTAGCAAGTCTTTTCGTGCAAAAACAGCAGAGGGAGGAAATGCACCTATGAATAGATTTTGTAAAAAGAGGAAAAGAGGACAGGAAAAATTAATATTTTCCACTGTAGATCTACTGGATTGTCTGTGCATATAGTTAAGGAACTACGTTTCATTAGAAAATCTGGCATTTCATCCATTCCTCCTTTTTATTTCTAAGCATTCTACCAAGATATAAACTATTGTGTCAGAAACAGCTTTTGTAACTCATAAGAGTAACTGGAGTCAAACAAGGAGAGAGAAGGAGGCAGACAAATATTTGAAGAAATAGTGATTGGGCGCCTGGGTGGCTCAGTGGGTTAAAGCCTCTGCTTTCGGCTCAGGTCATGATCTCAGCGTCCTGGGATCGAGGCCCGCATTGGGCTCTCTGCTCAGCAGGGAGCCTGCTTCCTCCTCTCCCTGTCTCTCTGCCTGCCTCTCTGCCTACTTGTAATCTCTCTCTCTGTGTCAAATAAATAAATAAAATCTTTAAAAAGAAAAAAAAGAAATAGTGATTAAAAAACTTCCCAACTTGGGTAAAAAACATTAACTCATTGATACAAGAAGTTCTGTGAACTACAAATAGAATAAACAAAACTGCATCTAGGTATATCATAATCAAACTACTACAAGCTAAAGGTAAACAGAAAAATCTTGAATACAATAAATACATTACCATAAAGGAGACCAAAAATAGGATTAACAGTTATTTTCTCATGAGGACAACGGAAGCTATAAGATACTCGAATAACATTCAAAATGTTGAGGGGAAAAAAACCCTGTCTTCCAAAAAGGCTATCTAAAACTATTCTTCTGAATTAAAGGTTCAAAGACATTTTCAAATAAATAAAAAATGAGAGAATTCATTGCTATTATGTCTGCGTTCAAGAAATGCTAAAGGAAATACTTCGTGTTGAAATAAAATGATACCAAATAACTTGCATATACAGAAAAAAAGAGATTATAGATATATCTATATAGATACCTATATATCTCTCTTTTTGAGTTCTCATAATTTCTTTAAAAGGCAGGACTCGTTAGGTAAAATTATGACAATATTTTTTACATTTATATACATTATAATATAGGTATAGATTTGTACAAAGGATTACAGTGGGTAAATGGAACTATATTTTTGCAAGATTCATATGTTGTACTGAAAGTTAAAGTTGCATATTGTGGTCCCTAGAGCAATCATTAAAAGTAATGCAAGGAAATAAAGCTAATAATCTCATAGAGAATAAAAAGAGTACACAAAGAAATTACTGCTTAACATAAAAGATGGCAGAAGAGAACAAGAAAATAGAAATGCAACAAAGAGAAGATGGAATAGTAAAATGGAAGACAAAAAACAAATATATCAATAATTACAGTAAGTATAAATGTACTAAATACTCCAATATAAATGAGGTTATCTGACTAAACAACAGCATTGTCTACGGGAATTTACAGAAATGTACTTTATTTTTAATTTTTCTAAAGATTTCATTTATTTGACAGAGAGAGCACAAGCAGAGGGAGTAGCAGGCTGAGGGGGAGGGAGAAGCAGGCTCCCTGCTGCATGATGCAGGGCTGGATCTCAGGGATCCTGGGGTCATGACCTGAGCGGAAGGCAGATGCTTAACTGACTGAGCCACCCAGGTGCCCCAACAGAAATGTACTTTAAATATAAAAGTACAAATAAAAGCAAGAGGCTGTGAAAAGATATGCCGCGAAGATAGAAGCATAAAAAGAGAGATCATATTAATATTAGAAAAAACAAACTTTTAAAAAGGAGAACTCCTAGACCCAAAGAGAAACATTTCCTATTGAGAAAAAAGGTCAATACAGCAGAAAGATACAACTGTAAATGCATATGAACCAAATAATATAGCTCTCAAAATTTAGACATCACTAGAAAAGACACACAATTATAAAAGCAACTGATTTTTAATCAAATTGTTAAGTTAGTTCAATGGAGAAAGAACAGATTTTCAGTGAAAGTGACTATCACAAAAGAAGATGAACTTCAAGTCTTACTGCACACCGTACACACAAATTAATATAAAGTGGATCGCAAACCTAAGAGTAAACCTAAAATATATAACTGACAAAACTCTTACCCAGAATATGTAAGGAAATTTCACTATTTAATAAGATGTCAAATCACCTATGTTTAAAAATTTGAACACTTCACAAAAAATATATAATCAATAAACATATGTAAAGATGTTCATCATTAGTCATAAAAATGCAAATTAAAACCACAATGAAATACCACTACACATCCATTAGAACTGCTAAATCCTAGAAAGAAATTACTGAAACTGACCCAAGAAGAAATCGATAATCTGAATAGAACTATTCCAAGTGAAAGGATTAAATCAGTAATCAAAAGCAATCCACAAAGAAAAAGTCCAGGGCCAGATGGCCTCACTGCTGAATTCTGCCAAGCATTCAAATAATTAAAAACATTACTTCACAAATGCTTCAAAAAAAATGAAGAAAAGGGAACACTTCTCAAATTACTTTATGAGGCCAGTATTACCATGAAACTAAAACCAAAGGCATCACAAGAAAATTATAGAACAGTATCTCTTATGAATCTAAACATTAAAATCCTCATCAAAATACTATCAAACTGAATTCAGCAGCATATTAAAAGGATTATTAACCATGAAGAAGTGGGATGGTCATGACCAAGGATGGTTCAACAAATAAAAATTATTCAGTGTAGTATGTCACACTGACAGAAACCCACATGATTATGTCAATTGATGGAGAAAAAAGCATTTGAAGAAATTTAACATGCTTTATTGATAAAAACACTCAAGAACTAGGAATAGAAGGAAAGTACCTCAACGTAATGAAGCCCATATATGAGAACCCAAAGCTAATATTATACTTTATGATGAAAGACTGAAAGCTTCTCTTCAAAGATCATGAACAAGACAAGGATACTCATTTTCACCACTTCTATTCAACACAGTACTGAAAGTTCTAGTCAGAGTAATCAGACAAGAAAAAAAACTAAAAGGCATCCAAAGGAAGGGATTTCAAAGGAAGAAGTAAAATTATCTGTTTACAGAGGACAGGATCTTATATACAGAAAACACTAAAGATTACATATACACAAGCATACACACAAACCCTATGAGAACAAATGGATTTGGCAAAGCAGCAGTCTATAAAATTAACATGCAAACATCAGTTGTGTTTCTATACTTAATAATTAACAATCCAAAAAAGAATTTAAAAAAATTCATTCACGATGGCATCAAAAAGGATCAAATACTTGGGAATAAAGTTAACAAAAGAAAGGTAAGCCTTATATTATGGAAGCTATAAATTTTTAAAATTATTTAAGGTGTCAATACTTCTCCAAACTGCTTTAAGATTAAAAAAAAAAAGATTCAATACAATCTCTAACAGATCCCAGCTGACTTTTTTATACAAACTGACAAGCTAATTCTATAATTCCCATGGAATTGTAAGAAACTCAGAACAGCCAAAACGATCCTTGGTGAAGGGTGAGGGGAAGAGAATGAAGAAGGAGGACTCACACTTAGGGATTTCAAAACTTTCTAAAAAGCAATGGCAATTGAGACAGTGTGGTACTGGTACAACAACCGACACAGAGATAAATGGAATATAACTGAAAGCCCAGAAATAAACCCATATGTCTATGAGCAACTGATTTTTGACAAGAGTGTCAAAGCCATTCAATAGGAAAAGAATGGTCACCTGAACAGTGTTAGGACAACTAGATAGTCATATACTAAAAAATGGAGATGGACTCTTAAATCACACGAAAAACTAACTCAAAATGGATGAAAGACATAAATGTAAGAACAAAAACTATGATTCTTAGAAAGAATTCTGTCTTAGAAAACAAACAAAGGGATAAATATTAATGACTTTGAATTTGGTAAAAAAAAAAATCTTAGCTATAACACCCAAATCACAAGCAACAAAAGAAAATTGTACTTTATCAAAATTAATCTTGTTATTCAAAGGACACCATCAAGAAAGTGAAAAAACAACCAAAAGAATGGAGAATAAATTGCAAATCATGTACCTGGTGAGGGATTAATGTATTTTGAATATGTAAAAGAAGAAAATCACAAAATGATACATGTATGATACATTTTAAAATATGCACATCCAAACAGACAAGCTTCATCTCGTTTTCAAGAATAGGGACAAACAAAAAATGTTGATTTTTAAATTAATTAGTAAATATAATTTTCCTTAGACTTACTCCATTGGCATACAAATATGATATTAAAGTATAATGTTCAATGAGCTTATACAGGGATTTTCTATTTATTTTTTTTATTTCATTAATCATGTCTTAAAATTTTTGTTCCTAAAGAATATTATCCCATAGAGATGTAATCCTTGTGGTCCAGATTTTCTATGGATGAAGATCAGAGAGTATGGCTGCAATCTTGGCACTTGAGTCTCATTGGCATGCTTCTTACAGCAAAGTAAATTATACAAGACTGATACCTTAGTTCACATTTTAGTAACCACAGGTTACTAAAGTTTCACTAGTACATTAAGACACACTTGATTAATCTTCTTGGGAAACTGGATCAGAGAATGAAAGAAATAATACCTTACTTGTACCAGGGAGCTGAGAACCTGGTTGTCTAAGGTTAACCAAATCCATGGTATGGGTTCACTCTTTCATCAACAAAAACTACTTTGCTGAAAGGCTTGAAAATGTTAGATGTTAGGGAATTTATCTTCTAACAAGCAGGTCTCTCGGAAACAAAACATCAAAGTCAAAGCTGAAGAGGGAGATCAATTTTTTCTACTTGCTATTCAATCCATTTTCCACAGAAAGAGTTTTGGTTACTGGTAAGTGTGTTCTATAGCATCCTAAGAACTGAACAAATATGCAACTCTTCATATTTTAGAGCTTTGATTTAGAGGATGCTTCAGGAAGGTGTATTCCTAAAAACGTGCATGATTTAAACCTTGCATAATTCAACACTAATTTTCTCAAAAAATGAATTATAAAATAAATTTCAGTTTACATGTATTTTTTTGTAAAATAGGACATTAACATCCATGGAGCACATGAAGCAACAAATAATGACGCATGTTTCTGCTTTAATGCTTTAAAATTTTGTTTCATAGCATTATCTCTAATATTTTGTACAAATTAAATGGATGTGTCAACATGGTAATTGCTTAGCATTCTTGGCATTTTATCACATTTCAAAGAGATACATTTGAGGATGTGGTTATTAACAGCACTGAATTAGCCATACCTGACTATATGTTAACCAATTTGATGAAATAACAGAAAGGCAGAGAACTTAATAATATTTGCTTGATATTGCCAATGAACATATTTTCAAAAAATAATGAAAACAGAAAATGTTAAAATAACAAAATAATATCTGAAATCACCATGCAAATTCTAATATAAACAATAGCATTGGTTCATTTGACGTAACAAAGTATGGTAGGCACTTCTCTTTACCAGCTAAAATGGCACCTTCCTGTGGCAGAATTACAGTTTATAATTCATTCAGCCAGCTAGCTTTGAAACTGAGATTCCTGACCAGTTCTTTTAATTGAGGGGATCTGTTTTTGTTTCAAAGTATTTCACATAAAGTGAGAATTTATCTATATTTTATATTATGCAACTTCATGTTTATATAATTAATATTCACTTTAAATATATCTACACTGCATATGAATCTGAAGCTGAAAAATTAATACCACTGTGATCAATTTTTTCTTTATAAGGTTTAAATAGGCCTTGTCATTGTCATATAAAGAGGAAAGAAAACAAGAGTTCCCATTTTATTTAGGAATGGTCTTAAAGATAATAGGATAACTCCAAACCATGAAAAGCTTTTCTTCTGGGGCTTTTTAAATTTTTGTTTATGGAATCCTAATCTGTACTATGTGTAATGGGTTTCCTGGGTACGATTTCCAGATGTCCTATCAACTCTGCAAGTCACATCTTCATGGACCAGAAAATGATGAAGGACTGCAATGGGCAATGTGTTCTGAGGAGCTTTTAGGTGCTGCTCTTGGGATCAAAAGTACATATCCTGCCTTATTTTAGGTAAGTTCAATTTCCAGGGATACCCTTCCTTTATAAACTGGCACTTTTGTTTCTGTAATTTATAGGAAGAAAGGTTGACAATGAAGATTTTATAGAATGAAGTTAAAAAGAAAAATACAAAAAAATTTAAACAGCATAAGGTAATGGAAATTAAAATAGTAAAAAAAAAAGTCAACTGGCAATGGTAGAGATAGACAAGAAGACAAGAAAAGACAATCCTACTATCAAGGATTAAGCAAGGTGTTTTTGTCTAAATTAGAAAGTTTAAAGACAATCAGTAAATCTCATGTGCCTATAAGATAGCAAAAATGGGTTTGCTTGTGTAAGTCACTGGTCAGAGAAGAAGGGACGGAGATGTCCCAGGTAAGCAGAGAGCATGTGGGAATATCTGCTGGACTCTCAGTTAGGCCAGAGGAAGAAAAATATTAATGAGACCTGGTCCTTACTCTTGAGGAGCTCACTGTTTTCCAATCCTTCTTTCTTCTTCCACCTTTTTCATATTCTATATCCTGTTATCAGAGATAGAAACTGGTGCTCTCTACTCTTCCGTTTCCTGATTTTAGTCACAGATCTTGTATGGCTAGTTCATTTGATTAAGGCATAGTAGGTAAGACAGAAAATATGGACTCATTTGATTTGGTGCTTAGAGAAAATCTCCTTTTTGTGTTTTCTAGTCTATCAGTGGACTTAGTCAACACCTGGCCAATGTATACAAGTTCTAAGTGGGAAGAGATGTGCACTTGTCACACTCTACTGCAATTACCAGTTTATTCGTCTGTCTCAGTACCTTGACTTGTGAATGGGAGCTATTTCATGTTCACTCTTCATATCTCTCATAGTTAACAGAGAAGCTTGTGATTCTCAACCTTGACTACACATCAGTCACCTGTGGAGCCTTTGAAAAAAATAAAGGTGCCTGGCCCCAGTCCAGACCTCTGGAATCAGTTTCAGGGGTTTATTACGCAGTAATCACTACTTTTAAAAAGCTTCACAGAGGATTTTGATTGCAGCCAAGATTAAGAACTACTATAGTAAACACTCAGTAAATGTTTGTTGAAAAGATAATTAATAGATAATGAATGGAAAAAAAATGGATAAGTGAATGGAAAAAAATGGATAAGTGAATGAAAATCCAGGATCATTATTACAAACAGTTTCACGTCATTAGATGGATATATGAAGAGTGTAATATTCAGTCACATCAGTGAATGGCTAAATGAAGAGCATATTTTTAGTCACAGAAAATGTCATGAACTGAATTTTCAAATAATGTCATGAAATGTCCTACTTTTTGGCCAAATGTGAATGTGGGTACTGAATTATGATTTTAATGGGGCAAATGAACTCTCAAATTTGCTAGCAATTTTGTTATCTCAATACTAACGATTTCCATGTATTTAATTAATTTAATGATATTTGATACTGGCTAGAAATGTTCTTAATGAATCATTTGCACGTGCAACAAAGCACCTGCAAATAACTTTAACCTCCAGAAATGCAAACTTGCAAGCCTTTATTAACTGAAATAAGTCAATGTGCAAGATGAACTTTTTTGTATATTTCTTTTACAGAATAAAATAAGACATGAGAATGTAATGGTTATCAAGACCTTCAGTGATTTCAGCTCAAATTTCTTCCACAAAGATTAGTGCACAATATTGTTGAGATTTTCTGGAAACTTTTATTTCACTTAACAACTATGAAATCCTAAACTACAAGTTTTCTCAATTTTTCAAAAAAGCAGAACCGTTTTCCTCCTAATACATTTTATTTCATGTTATGAGGTTTTTTATCCTTCTAATACTTTATATAATAGCAAAATTATGTCAGTAAAACTGACTACAAAAAGGAATTAAAGGCTAACATACATTTAATAGCAAGACATTTTCAAGTTAAGTACACGAAGTACACTTTTAAAAATACATAGAAAAGTAAATGAACATTAAATCTACTATGGGGTAACAAGTTGTAAATTCAATTCAATTTTACATTATTTGGTACTTAACTCTCACCGTAATGTTGAGAAAATTCCTGACACAGAGACTGACCCTAGCTGTTCAAGAAAATCGTTTAGAGTTTTGCCTCATAAGAGTCACGCCATTCTTACATTCCAAATCAGGTTTGCTGTTGCAGGATTTTTTTTTTTAAGATTTTTATTTATTTATCTATTGGAGAGAGAGAGAGAGAGAGTGCGCACAAGCAGGGGGAGCAGCAGGCAGAGGGAGAAGCAGGCTTCCCACGGATCCAAGCCTGACGCGGGGCACGATCCCAGGACGCTGGGACCAAGACCTGAGCTAAAGGCAGGCGCTCAACAGACCGAGCCACCCAGGTGCCCCTGTTGTTGCAGGATTTTTAAAGTTCCGGAAAGTCTCAAATTCTTACTCTTTCCTTTCTCCCATATCAGCTATTTTTGATGGTTCTGTATCTGAACTGTATTGAGAACTCCAGCATCTACCAATTCTACTGCTATCACCCTAAGCCAAGCCATCGGCACCTTTTCCACACAGCCCCCAGACCAGTCCTTTTCATATAAAAATTAGATCATGTGATTACACTGTTCAACAGTTCTAGTGTTTTCCTATCACATAAAATAAAAACTGAAGTTCTTACCTAGGCCAAATGTCTCTATGTCATATGCAGCCATTGCTTCCTACCACCCCCATTCCTCTGACCTCACCTTCCTGACGTTGAGCTCTGTAGCTTAACTGAACCATGGCATGGTTCTGCCAAGGTTCTTTGACCTGTACCTTGAAAATCTGCCTTCATATACCTGGATGGTTTATTCCCTACTTAATTCAGGTCTCTTCTTAAACATCACAGAATTAGGGGCACCCGGGTGGCTCAGTTGGTTAAGCGTCTGGCTTTAGCTCAGGTTATGATCTCAGGGTCCTGGGATTAAGCCCCACATCGAGCTCCACATGGAGCCCCACATCGGGCTCCCTGCTTCTCTCCCTCTCTCTGCCCCTTCCCCTTGCTTGTGTGTTCTCTCTTAAATAAATAAATAAAATCTTAAAAAAAATAAACATCACAGAATTAGAAAGGTTGTCTTTAACTACTAGTTATGAAAAGTAGCATCTTGTCACTAAGTCCCCTTACACTATTTAATCTTTTTCATAATATCTTATCAGGGACAAATATTTACTTGTTTACCACCTGTCTTCCTCTACTAGCTGACGTGCTCAGTGAAAACAACTGTTTGTTCACTGCCATAAATCCTTTGCACCAAGAAGAGTTGATGGATTTAAAGAATGACTGCATTTGTACTTTAAAGTTGTAAACACAGTCATTGTTTTAAAAAAAAAAAACAAAAACAAAAGAAGAAATATCATCAGTTGTACATGTAGTAAAACATTAATGTCATTACTCCTTAAATCACACCCCAAAAAGCAAACAAAAGGTATACTTTTTCTTGATAAATACATATGACATTCTATATATAAATGTACCTATGGATATATTTGTAAGGAGGGAATGATCTGCACAGTAACTTGCAACTTGATTTATTTATCTTACTTAAAAAATTTCAGTTGTATAGACGCATCATAATTCATTTTGTTTGTTCATTAATAAATGTTTATGGTTTGGGGTGTGGAGCGAGCACAGTAATTAAAACGGGGGCAGTCTCTACTCTGGTGGAGCTCATGTTGCTATCACAGCAACACTTAGGATGTTCTCTATTTTTGCTATCACAAAAGTGCTGCGGTAAACATGTGAATTTCACATTTTGAATTCCTGAATAGTAGAAGAACTCTACAAAGCAAAAAGATAGCCACACTGTGGGAAAAATATTTGTAACTATTTGGGCCTATGATAGTAGTCTATAGGATTAGAGTATTTAGGTCAAAGACGTTTTGCACCCATTTAAATTTGGATCGATACTTGTAAATTTACTCTCTCAATAGATTGTACCAATTTATTTCCATCAATAGTACATGAGGGAGCCCATCTCCCCCCATCTACACTAGCACTAAAACTAGCACTCTTTTTAACCTTAATTAGCCCTATAGTGAACAAACGAACGATAGTTTAGTTATTTAATTTATTTGTGTTTCTTTGGCAATTAGTAGAATGGGCATCCTTTCAAATATAATGGCCATTTGATTTCAGCTATGAATTGACTGAGCAAACCTTTTGCCCATGTTCTTATTCTGATGTTGTTTTTTCTTTATTGATTTAGAAGAGCTATTAATAAAATAAGGATATTAACCATCTTCTCTCATATATAGTTGCAAATTATTTTTCGGGGGTTGTGACTGTCTTTTTACTTTGTGGACTTTTTGTGCCATACAGAAATTAAAAGAGTATATGGATTTTTTTTCATATCTTTTAGATTTTATCAAGTTTAGGAAAGCTCTCCCCACTCCAATATTATGTAGATTTAATCAACTCTATATTTTCTGGTATATTTCTAGTTTTATTTATATTTAAATATTTAATCCACAGAAAGTTTATTTTTAGTATGATATGAGGCGGGGATCTAATTTCATCTTTTTGAAAATTATATAGCCAACTGTCCTATTAAGTTGTATATTATTTCCCTATTCTTTTGAAGTACCACTTTGATCATATACTACATTTTTAAAAAAATATTTTATTTATTTATTTGACAGATAGAGAGAAAGAGAGAGATCACAAGTAGGCAGAGAGGCAGGCAGAGAGAGAGGGGCAAGGAGAGTCCCCCCTGAGCAGAGAGCCTGATGTGGGGCTCAATCCCAGGACTCTGAGATCATGACCTGAGCCGAAGGAAGAGGCTTAACCCACTGAGCCACCCAGGCACCCCCATATACTACATTTTTATACATAAATAGATCTTCTGGATTCTCGATTGTGTTCCACTGATGTATTTCGCTGTTTTTCTGCCAATACCAAATTATTAATGTTTTCCCCCCCAGTATGTTTTGCTTTCAGGTGGTACAAACTCTCCTACCCTCACTATTATCCTTCCTTAAAAAATTTCCTTGCGTATTCTCATTCATTTATTATTCTAAATTAAATTTAGAAATGATCAATAAAGTATATAATAAAAATTTTGATTAAAATTGCACTGAATTTCTAAACTGTGTAGGATAAATTTTACATTATCATAAGATATATCTAGGAAACACAGTACTTCCATTGGTATTTTACATGCCCTTTGTTAAAGTTTAATAGTTGTCTTCACCTAAATTATGGTCAGGCTGTTTGTGTGAGTACTATGCTTACACATATGCACTTTAAACATCCGTATGGAAAAGCGTAAGAAATGACAATTTTTATATTAAGACCATGTGGTGTAATAGAAACGGCACTGGGCTACAGAAAGGAGAAACTAGGTTCAGTGCTCAGATCTTTTACTTTTAATAGCTGTTTGATATGGGGGCAATAACACTCAACTTCTAAGTTTGTTTTCCCACTAGAGCATGAGATGGTAACACTTTTCACAGGATTGCTGTAAAGACCAAATAAAGAATATGTTCAGAAGCACATACTCTGTATAAAGTAGTCACTTTATGAATGCCATTCATTCATTTATTTATTTACTATTCTCAGTTGTACAATGGAATAGGTGAGGAGGGGATCTGATATGTTAATTTGAAGAGTCTACCAAACTAATTTTATTTTCATCCTGGACTAAGAGGAGAGTAGGTAAGGTAGAGGGTTGTTGAAAACTTCTGAAGCATTTGAGTAATGCTCAGGGGTTTAGACATCAGATTAAAAGACTTCAGTATCCAAAATGAAGTATAAAATTTTCCTTTTGTACAAATTAATGGTGCACTTCTAAGTTTACAAAGTGGCATCTAGGCCTTAAGACTATGAAGACAGCATGGCATAGATATGAGAAATCAGGAGTACCTGGGTGGCTTAGTTGGTTAGGCGTCTGCCTTCAACTTGGGTCATGATCTCGGGGTCCTTGGATCAAGCCTCTGCTCAGTGGGGAGCCTGCTTCTTCCCTCTCTCTGCCTCTACCCACCTCTCCTGGGTCCTCTCTCAAATAAATAAAATCTTTAAAAAAATAAGAAATTATTTAAAACTCACTTTTTAGTTTGACCTTTACTATTTAATATTCGATGTTAAAAACTACAGGAGCCCTAACTTAACTAACCTAAACCTTCCATTACATTCACCTGGCCAGATTATGTCCCATAATTAAACTTTTAGATTTCTCTTGCCATCCAAGTATACAACTTTTCTTCTGGCATCCAGAGTACACAATATTTTTTTGTGTCCACTCTTCCCTTCTCCCTTTGCTCTAGTTTTCATGGAGCTCCTTTCTGCATAGGGCATCTTCTTTTCTGAGCATACTTCCACGAGGATGAACTATCTTTGTGAATCATTTTAAATTACACCCTTTGTTTTCAGAAATCCAAAACCCAAATTTATTTCGTCCATTTATTAGTTGTGTGGAATCTGAGGCTAACAGAAATTATTTCAATTAAAATTGGCAGAATTGAAGACATTGTAGTCCCTGCCCTCAAGAAATTCAAACCCAGTAAGAAGAATGATATGTAAATATTGTGAGGACAGCTAGAAACAAGAACTGTACACACTATTAAGGGAACAAAAAAAAAAAAAAAAAGGAATCTTGACCCCTGTATAGACAGCATTTTCCAGTCTACTGTTCTGGGGACAGTGATCTTTTTAACTATACAGCACCTTCACTCCCTAACCAAATACCAATGTGTCTGTTGGCAAGTAATGTCTGAAAAATGCAGCATGCTACACTCTTGTTCTGGAGATCCACAATGTCTGTTAACATGGTAAAACTCTGAATATAACTGTTAAAAGTTTACCTAACACTTCCAAACTTTCTGAAAAAAGAACTTTAATTTTCAATAACAACTAACTGTTCCATAGAATTTTTTTCTGGGTAGGAAAATACTTAAAATATGTTTGGTGTTAATCATTCCTCACATATCTTAATTATGTCATTAAGTCCCTATAATAATTCTGAGGCAAGAGGTAGGTATCCTCATTTCTACTTAAAGGTGAAAACTGAGGGTTAAAGGTCACTTCCCAACTTCACAGGACTCAAATGTAAATTGGTCTTTTTAACATGAAGCCCACCCTTAAAACCATTCTTTTTGTAATACAGAATGAATCTAACTCCTCCAGAAGAGAGGCATAACATTTCTGGCTAGTTCATTTGAGAAACACACTCTGGAAGGCCAGATTAGCATTAGTTTTGTTTTGTTGTTGTTGTTTTTTTGGTCTTGTTTTAAAAACAAAAAACAAAAAACAAACAAAAACCTCGATTTATTATATAGGTGTTTATAGTTCAGTTTCCTGAGGATGTTCTTGAGTTTTCTTTTCTTTATGTGTGCTCAAAACAAAGCAAGAATTTTAAGATGGTACATTCACCAAAACATCTCATCTCCTTTTTTCTGATTAGACTTTAAGGAAGTTAAGATGAAATCACATGGCTCAGAATGATTTCCAGAAGCTCTGATTCCATGTCTAGTGTTTTATAACAATCTCATTTTCTGGGAGAAAATGAGGGTGGAATCTTTAAGCCTGAATAGCCTTTTACTGAGACATATTGTAATGGAACCCAAATCACTTTGCATCAAGTTGCAAGAGTTTGGCTTTCTCTCCACTTTTCCCTTGGGGAGATGTGCATTGTTCGGCCTAAAGAGAGCACATCTGGTGAAGGCGGCAACTGCCCTGGTCTCTTACCCTGGGAACGGTAATGAATACCTTTGGCTTTTGTCCTTTTCGTTCTATTGAAAATAACATATTGTTAGCTCAGGTTATTAGACTGTAAATTTGCCTCTTCTTTTCATCAGCTTTCTTGAGAGTGTGTCTAAAAAAGAAAGTTACTACTGCTGGCATTATCAAAAAGACTTTTGGGCAAGTACTGATTATATATTTTTTGTTAAGAATCTAGACTCATCTAATGCAGTACACAGTGGGCTTTTCCTGACTCACTTGTTAGGAAAGGAGCCCTTTATAGTTGTTTTTATGTTCCAAAAATTAGTGCTTAATATTCTCTTGCTAAGCTAAATGAGGGCACAAACTTGTATACAATTAGAAAAAAGGGCTCTGTTGGCTAAAATCTTGGATAATTAAATCCAGCTCCTTTTATTTTTTCTTTAAAGCTTCTTGAGAAATATTGTAACACTGAAAGATTTTCTATACATTTGATATTGTGCATTTCTTGTAAAGAGACAATTTTAGCAATGACAGGGCAGTGATCCTTGCTCTCTTCATAGTCTAAAATGCCTTTCTCCCTCTTCTTATAGTTTATGTCTACTCATCCCTAATGCTCATGAAGGTGGCATCTTCTCCAGGAAGCTTTTGCAATGATCTTTTTATACGTATTTCAACTATAACCATTCTACATTATTGGTCTATTAACATCTACTAGGCTGCAAAAGATCCAAAGATATTTTATTATCTTCCTTCATATCCTCAGTCCCAGGGGGTCTAAAGCCTGGTGCACAGTAGGTGGCAAAGGGAAAAATCCACTAAAAAGAGATATTCTTCCAGTCCCAAATATCAAGATGTACAGTATTAAAAACAGTATTATAAACAGTATTCTAAGTGTGGAGATTCATGAACACCCTGAAATCTCTGTAAGATTTTGTGTGTATATGCAGTTTTATGTGGAGATAATCCAGGGTTTTCATTGAATTCTCAACTGTATCAGGGACCTCAAAATAGGTAAATTCCTGGTGAAAACAGAGTTTTCTGAGTTTTCAGCTTATAATTTGCCATCTTTAATGATACTACCAAAAAATCTCTGCCTTCATATAGCTTTATTTTGCTATATTTTTAACTCGAAGAATACCACCACTTAGCATCATCAGAAGCAGAGACTGAGAACCTCCTTCATGTGTGACAGCAGAAGTTGGAAACTCTATCAGTGAATATTCAGTTTTCTGCTGACTCACAAGGGATTTCATATTAAAAGTAAGAGAAAACCTTGCTTAGTAACAGTCTGCACTACATACAATAATAGAACACAATTTGTATGGGGAAGTGGTAAGATAGATTTCATTCATAAAAAACACCGTGCTTCTGGCTAGATAAATGACTTGAAGTCCCAGAGAGAAATTATCATTTTTAGTTCTGGGATACCCTTATGCTACTTACACTTTTTAAAATTTAATACATTCACATGTTCAAATGTATTGAGATTTTTAAGCTTGTGAATGAAATTAGCAACGTGCTGTGGCTGTCAACGTGATGCATTGCAATTCCCCCTGAGTGGTAGGGTTTAAAAATTAATTCAGCTCTTGCACCTGTTTGCCGGCATTCATCTGTTGAATTTCCATCACATTTAATAAGTCTCTGTGACGCAACTCGTGTCCTTTTGCCTGGGCTCCTATAATACAGTGTTAAATTCTCACCCATTTGAAATTCAAGTAATATTACAAATTTCAAACTGTTAATTAAAATCTGTGAACTTGAATGGTTCTGGATAAAATTGGCTTTACTCAGTGAGGTTCTTTTTAAACTTTTTCAGTGTCTCATCTAATCCCCAACTCCTACTAGGTTAAGTCTGATGACAACATGATCTCACTATGGGTGGTTGAGGCTTACAAATCCTCCTACAATACGGAAAAAATCAAGTTATAGGCTTGAGCAAAAAAGGTAAAGAGGAATATTACCTGTTGAGGTGAAATAAGAAAATGGCTTAGAATTAAAGGAAAGAATTGATATTTTTCATGTATTACTTTTCAATAAAATACATTACACTATAATACTCTATAATGTAATTTAATATACTATAACATAGTATAATACCACAATTCCATAGTATCTAAGTCTTAAAATGCTGAGTATAGATGGGATATCACAAAGTGAATCATAATCCCTTTTATCTATTTAGGTGATCAACATTACATTTAATTATTGAATCTTTAAGGAGGGATGGAGGCCTATTGGCCAAATGCTGTGAACACAAAGCAGAAGTCTAAGCAGAAGGCTCTATCATACTTAAGACCCATAATAAGTGACTTTATGTGAACCTTCAGGAATAGTCAAGAGGGTATGCAGTATTGCTCTCTGAACTGGGCCATTTACACTTCCCAGAGTTGAGAGATAGTAACAAGAAAAGATATGTAACTATGTTCTTCTTTTTCTTATAGGGTCAGCACATACTCATAGTTGATTTGTGGGCTCCAAAGAAAGTTGCCTGCCCTCCTGTAGCATACTTAACCTGCAATGGAACACTTCTCAACTGTAATACAATGATCTTTAAAAGATAATTGTCACTTCCACTGAAACATAAGCTTCCATAAGGCAAGGACTGTGTATTACTTTCAAAAAGTAGGGAGTATGTATTAGCATCATTTTTCTCATAATAGACTTGTGGAAAGACTAACAGACTATCTGACTGAATTCAAGAATAGATGATTAATTTCTCCAAGGGCCAATAGCATATGGATTTTAATTAAGTCACAGATGATAAATATCTTTTTTTTCTACCACATCCAAATTCAATACTGAACCACACTCTCCCATCTTTTATTTTTCCACCTGTTCATCCTACTAACTTGGTCTAGGAGCAGTGCTTTGAATAATGTCCAGGGAAGGCTTTCAGTTTCTAGAAGGATGTGTATTCATTTTGAAAAACAATGTTTTAAGGACTAACGTCACATGTGTCATTAATCTCACTAGGGGATTTAGACTAGAAAGAAAGTACCCCTCACCTCTCTAAAATTCCTTAAATATGCACAAAATTTTATTATAAGACTTTTAGTAATAACCCTAAGATGTATGCCAAATATCTAATAATAAAGATATAATTAAATAAATTTGACTATCTCTTACTGACACACAGTATAGTGCCATAAAGGTGGCATGATATTAAGTAAAAAATAAAATTCTATACATTCAATCATTTCAACTGAAAAATGTGAGAATAAAGAGATAAAATATGTAAAATTAAAATTGCGTTATGGTAGGTAGAGTGGTGTTACAGGCTCTTAAAGTTTTCACTTGAATTTCTTTTTTTTTCTTTTTAAAAATTTTATTTCTTTATTTGACAGAGAAAGAAAGACACAGCGAGAGAGGGAACACAAGCAGGGGAAGTGGGAGAGGGAGAAGCAGGCTTCCTGCTGAGCAGGGAGCCTGGGATCATGACATGAGCCAAAGACAAACCCTTAACGACTGAATCACCCAGGCGCCCCTTCACTTGAATTTCTTAACAATGTTGTATATATGACTTACAAATAGCAATGCTTTTATAATAGAGAAAATCTTGTATTTTCTCTATGATCATGAATTTTACATATTTTTTACATGTATGTGTGAAGCAGGTTCTATCAACAACTAGATAAGGTAAATTCTTCGTACTGACTAGCTTTTATCAAGTGTCTATCATATGCCTACCATTAGGGTACATAATTTGAAAATGTAATTTCTAATCATTATGATAATCTTATAAGTTAGGAACCATTATTCTTATCTTAAGGAAGATTAGAATGGTTATATAAGTTGTCTAAGTTCACACAGCTGGTAAGCAGCAGAGCTGAACTCTGAATCCTGGTTATTGTATAATTCCAAAATTAATTTCTGTTTCCATTACTCAGGGACACAACAGAATACAGTGACATAAACCCAGACTAATAATGCAAAGGTGATGAGGCATTAACAAAAAAGGTTAATAAAGAAAAATGGGTAAGCAATATAGTAATACATGTTGGCTTGATGATTTGAGTCTGTCATAAAAGTCCATTTTTATCTAAAGAGTAGAGAGATGAAGTCAGCAACTTAAAAATCCTAACTGCTAGACTACCTTTCTCAGCTTCAATTCCTGAGACAGGTACCTGAAACACACAGCTCTCTAAATTAATGCTTTCTAGTAGATTTTACATATATGTTAATATTCTTTTTTTTCTAAGGAAGAAAATAGAGTATCTTTAACATCACTGCAATGTATGCTGTGTCTAGAACAGTTTATTGAATAATAATAATTAGGCAACCGAAAGCTCCATTCAACAATAATTTACGTTATTATTAATAACAACCTACTTTCTCTTTTCAAAATCCATAGAGCTTATTGTGTGAGGCCTAACTTGTCACCTGGCTAATGAGATGCTGATGTACCTTGAATGAGTTGGCAGCCAGCCCATCCTTAGAGTTCTTTAATGTGATGAAGAAAAAACAGGTAGAAGGGTAAAGTGACAGCAGGGAATAATGTTTTCAACAATAACAAAAAAAGGATGCTTTCCCCAGTCTTAGCCTTTTCTCGCATTCTCAAGTTTCAGGTTCCCAGTGCCTTGACTGCTACATTGCTGCCTGCTGACATCTTAACCATCTCTTTAAAGAGTAAGACAGCTGTGTGTACAGAAAGTCTTTCCTGGTGAATCCATTATAAAAATTTTTATAATATTTGTTCTATTCATTCAAATGTGTTCACTCACTTAATTATCCACTCGCTCATGCACTCATTTTTATGTGTTCAATCAACAAAAGTTAAAAAATAAATAGTATCTACTAGAGATAGATCTCTATTGGGCACTTAAAATACACTGTCTGATTTAGTAACCCAAGAATGCTGTGAGGTAGTTATCATCACCCATATTTTGCAGATTAAGAAACAGAGATTCAGAGAAGGTAATAAATGCCCAAATTTACAAAGCTGGTAAATGACACAGTCAACTCAAATCTATGTGACTCAATAGTTCTCAGTTTCTTTAATCCAGTTTCCTGACTTCTTCAACTTATTCTCTAAGAGATGTGTGCTGAGGCTATTCAGGTAAATTAGATGTGGTTACTCTATCCTTGAAGACCTCACAAAGTATATAAGGGAGACAAAGTGTAATGAAGAAAATGTTCATCAGATATATAAATAGCAGGTAAAGATCAGATATATCAATATACTGAAAAAGGGAGTAACTTTAGGAGGATGGTGAAAAGGGAAGTTCAGGAAGGATCCAAAGTAATGATACATAAGCCTAGTCCTAAAAGAAGTAGAAAGATTTTGGGGGGATAGGTGGGGAGCAAGACAAGACATGAAGAAGGACATACCCTGCAGAGGAAGATCATATACAAAAGGATGGAAGTGAGAAAGCAGAAAGTTAGTCTGGGAACCTGAATGGTGAGCAGTTTCGTGCAGACATGGAATGCTATGGTGGGGAGGGCAGAGGAGAAATTAGGTTAAAACAACATGCAGAAGCCAGATCACAAAAACTTTGTTTACATGATAAGGTGTTTAGATTTTGTCCTATAGATGACAGTGAACCTATTATGAATTTTATGGAGGGGTGTGTTATTACAAAATTTCTATTTTATAAACGTAACTCTTCATTATATTTTATTTCATTTATTTATTTTTGTTTTAAATTTTTATTTAAATTCTAGTTAGTTAACATATAGTATAATATTGGTAGAAGTAGAATTTAGTAGAATTTTAGTAGAATTTAGTAGAATTTAGAATGTAGTAGAATATGTAAGTCATTCATCACTTACATATAACACCCACTGTTCATTACAACAAGTAAACTCCTTAACACATATCACATCACCATTGAGTTTGGGCTAGGGGAGGTTGAGACAGACAAAAAATAGAATCCAGTTAGAAGACTAAGATAATAATTCTGGCAAAGATGATAAAAATTTACACTAAATCAATGACAGTGGAAACCCAGGGGTAGGAGGAGGGAAAAACAAGGATTTAAGAGACATTTAGGAGGCAGAATTGAAAAGTTCCAGTGGTAAACCTTTTCACTTCAACTCAAGGTTGATTTGAAGGTTTTGATATGGGCTTTTGGGTAAATGTGGTTAGGTGCATTGGAAGAAATAGAGGTAACCAAGGTAAGATTTGGAACTGAACTTCATATGTTATAGGATAAATAGATTGATATGTTCAGAAAGTCAAGCAAATATAGGCCTAGAATTCAGTAGAAAGATTTGAGCTGCGGATGGGAATACAGATGATGTCAGATCTGAGGAAATGGATGTAGATACCCAGGATCACATGTATTGTAAGAAAAGAACCAAGGATTGAAACCCCAGTAAATAGCAACACTTAAGGCACAAGCAAAGGAAGAGGAATTAGTACTAAAAAAGTACAATCAGAGAGGTGGAAGGGACATAAGAGGGAAACTATATCATCATAAAGTCAATGGGAAAGGCGGGGGGTAGTTTAAAAGATAAAGGGAGTGGCAAAAAAAGTCCACTTCATTTTAGAATTGTTTGTTTAGGTGTCCAATATCCCACTAGAGTTTGGACTTCTTATGAATATATAAAAAGGATATATACATATATATAATACACATAAAAATTTTTAAGTTTGACAGAGCGAGAGCACAAATAGGGAACGGAGGGCAGAGGAAGAGGGAAAAGCAGGCTCCATGTGGGGTTCAATCCCAGGATTCTGGGATCATGACCTGAGCCAAAGGCAGACGCTTAACTGACTGAGCCACCCAGGTGCTCCAATATACATAAATTTTTAAAAGACATATATACCCATACATAGATATGCATCTATCTATCTATCCATCTACCTATCTACCTATCTACCTACATATATCTTTTAAAAAATTCACTGAAAGATAAGGAAAGAAGAAAAAGTGAAGTCATCAAAAGGAAACAATCAAGAGATGTTAGAACTAAAAGAGCAGTGCTTGTCCTGGTTTATTCATATTTCAATGTTTTAGAAGAAAAGGTTAATCAACTACCAAAGTGACATAGCTTAATAGATACACAAAATTGATGCTAGCAATTATCAAGATTATGCTATAAAATGTCACATAATAGAAAGAAAGTGATGAGAATTAAGCTCACTAACAGCACAAATTGTGACATGAAACACAAAATAATAAAAAAATTAGAGTGAATATTTAAAAGAAGTGAAAATATTAGTGATGAAATAAGATATAGAAGGGCTCCTGTACTTTTTTTAAGCTTAGTTTCTTTGTACTGAAAATTCGCCTCCTAAACTTGTCCCTTGACTTCTTCTAAGTGTTTGTTTAAAGACCACTTCCTTAGGGAGGCCTCTCTAATCAGGCTATATTACACTACTATATGTTCTCATTTACCCTGTACATTTTTTCTTGACATTTATACAATTTATAATTCTCTATTCATTTGAGTGATTATTTACATACTGTTTTTTCCACTGAGGCACATAAAGATTAAATAACTTGCCAAAATCGCACAACCCTTAAGTAGCAAAACCAGGATTTGAAATCAGTTCTGTCTTACTTGAAAGCCTCTATATTCTTCCTGCTCTACCACATTGCCATGAGGAAGATAAAAAAATGGATAAAATGCTATGATAGCTTAAATCAAAGACTCAAGGAGATCAGAGATGCAGTCATGGAAAATTATACATTCCCAGCATTTACGCCAGGCCTTAAGAGTGGAAATGTTCCCAACCAGTGGAGATGGAAGGAGAATTTTTTTGTCTTGTTTTATTTCTTGTTATTGTTGTTCTTCCAGGTAGAGGATACAGCACAATCAAAGATATAAGCAAGGAAAATACAAGTCATGTCTGGGGAAAAAGGACGACAGAACAATTAGGTAAGAATATAGGAGGAGATGAAAGAGAAGTATGAAAACAATGGCTCAGGCCAGAGAATGGACCCAAATACATCAAACTTAGGAGGCTGGGATCAAATGCATCAACAATGGAGAGCCAATGAAAGTTTCTGAACAAGTAAATTACATGATTAGTAAAACCGTGATGTCTTAGGGGATGGGTTGGATGTTAAGGAACGGAGCAAAGCCTATTCAAAATTAACTTAAGATAAAAAAAAATTAAGGAAATGTAAGGATCACAAATAGCCAACTATAGGAAATACCATTAGACTTTAAGGGAATTGGGAAGCTATCAGACAAGCACTCATTCCACACCTGTGTTTGTGTGTGCATTTGTGCATGTGTGTGTGTGTGAACATCTCCATTTTCTTCACATCTGTTGTTTCTACAAATTTATTTCCTTCATTCTGCTCTTGGTTCCCAGTTCTCTTAACTATGACTTTTACCTTGCTCTGGACTGAGGGAAAGGCAAATCGGGTCTCAGTTCTACATTCCTACTAACATATAATTATAGTTTCTGGGTTTCGTGGCTCACATTTTTAAGAGAAGTATCTATTTTATATGAATTAATCAGTTACTTCTGGGGTGACCTGGTATAAACATGGCTGCCTAGATCCAACCTCTTTCTTTATCAGGTATCAGGAATCGGTAGGGTTCTGGGCAATTCTAAAGGAAAAGAGCATGGGCTGGGCCGACACTCTAAATATGTCTAACAAACGGATTTAAGAGGAGAGAATGAAAGCAAGTAAATCTCTAAGGAGGCTACTGTAATACTCTAAACAAGAAATAAAACAGTGGTGGTGGTAGATGTGGAAAAGAGAACTGGATCAAAAGCCACAATCAGGAAAGAACTTAATAACTGATCAATGGAAAACTGTGGGCATTGGTGAGTGTCAGAAAATGATTCAAAGCTATCTCTGAGAATTCCATGCCAGAGACAAGGAAAATGCCTGTCATAATTTCATAAAACTTTAGAGACTGGATGGTTTAATACACCTTCCCTCTATAAGAAAATAAAATTGGGACCAGAGGAAAAAAAAGTGACTTGTCTTGAGTAACAGTCAATTAGTAGCAGTACAGGAATTAAGATTTAGGGAGATCGGACTTGGCCAAGGAGTGGTGATAAAAATCTGGACCTTGGGTAGGGTAAAGGAAATGGTGCTGCAAGATATCCAAGAAAAGAGGCAAGATGGTATTCCATGGGAAGAGTTAAAGATGCAAAGTTAAAGATATGTGTGTTAGGGGTGACTGGGTGGCTCAGTGGGTTAGAGCCTCTGCCTTGGGCTCAGTCATGATCTCAGGATCCTGGGATTGAGCCCCACATTGGGCTCCCTGCTCAATGGGGAGCCTGCTTCCTCCTCTCTCTTTACCTGCCTCTCTGCCTTTGAAGCATTATTTAAAAAGATATGTGTGTTAGTAAAGCAAAGATAAAAGAGTAATAGAATGGGCACTGCATGGTAAAAGATAAAGTGGAAGCTGGTCAGGACTAAAGCTAGTCATATTCAGGTAAGTATAGAATGTGTAAGAATTCGAGTTAGCTGGGAATCAAAAATAGTGAAAAGGAGTCTTACTAGTCACCAGTGGTGGTGTGAGTCAGAAGCCAGATTTGCATGGTCAGCCAGCCAACTGGAAGCAATTGAATGGTATCCAGGTATTACCATATGCACAACAAACCCAGGAAGTGAAAATGGCTTTGGTGGAGAAAATTACACATTTTGTAATGTAATTCCACATTACACATTTTGAGATTGGGGTAAAAAACAAGAAATTCAGGGAGATACCCTGCAGACTACTGGAAATGTGGTCTAACCCAGGGCCATGTCTGTCTGTCTATCTATTTATCAGATAACCTGCTAAAAGTGACACTCTAGAGAGAAGAGAAGACGTTTCAGTGTGAGCCTTATATTTGCTGGGGTGGGTGGGGGACAGGATAGAAAGAGAAAATCTCTTGCTATCCTGTAGTAGTTTGGTTGCCACTGGAGACAGGGAAACCATAAATTTTATTCTGCTCTGGAAGCAAATTAGAAGAATTGTTATAGGGCACCTGGGTGGCTCAGTGGGTTGAGCCTCTGCTTTCGGCTCAGGTCATGATCTCGGAGTCCTGGGATTGAGTCTCGCATTTTGTTCTCTGCTCAGCGGGGAGCCTACTTCCTCCTCTCTCTCTGCCTACTTGCGATCTCTCTCTCTCTCTGTCAATTAAATAAATAAAATCTTTAAAAAAGTAGAAGAAGAATTGTTATATAAGAACTCTCTCAATAAAACATTCCTGAAAAAGACACAAACTACATNCCTTGCGATCTCTCTCTCTCTCTGTCAATTAAATAAATAAAATCTTTAAAAAAGTAGAAGAAGAATTGTTATATAAGAACTCTCTCAATAAAACATTCCTGAAAAAGACACAAACTACATGGCTCATTTTGTTTAGATAGGTAGATGCATTATTTTAAAGGGAAACAAATCTCCCCACTAGTCACAGCCAATTTCAAGAACAGCTCTTCTTTGAGGCATTATTTAAACAATTGTAATCCTGAGGAGAAATCTATTACATAATTGGAACCATACTAAGTAGTTCTTTAAACTTTGGTCACTGTGCTATTATCATGTAAATCCAACGGCAGCCATTTTAAATGGAACTAGTAGAGCCTGGCTAGCTCAGTCAATAAAGCATGAGACTCTTAAATGGAACTAGTGTTAAACTCTGCCAAACAAGGAAAAGATAAAGATAACTATAACACAAATTAAACCCTTTACTTTAGGGAGCTTGAATCCCAGGCAGAGAAAGAAAGATGGGCTAATGAGATAAGAGAGAGAAAGAGAAACAAATGGCAAAAGAAGCAGAAACTAAAACGTACAGTAAAAGATTATGTAAGTGGAAGCCAAGAGAAAGTAAAAACAAAAAAGAAAAGATCTCGGTAAGCAGAAACTAGTAATCCTAGAAAAAAGTTAGTCATAGAAATTAGACACAGAGAATAGCCAAACCAAAATAATGGTAATTTACTAGAATAGAGACAAAGATAATTCCTGTTGAGGCTGCGATATGATAGTTTAGTTGCAAAATAGTGTAGTATCCTGAACAACCAGTTGAGTTTTCTTCCACTCTTTCAGAGTCCACACTGTACAGCTCAGATAACTGTCTTTCTTATTAAAATGAACAGCTTTATAATAATTCTTCCTTATTACCACATATAGCTTTTATTACATAAGTCTGCTTAAATGTCTCTGATTTCTACAACCTCAATAGCCTAACTTACATTTTGCACAGCAGATAGATGATCAGGTGGAAAAGAGGAAGGGAAAAAGGAAGAACCAAGGGTTAAACCACAACAAATAAAGTAAGCAGGGTTCCTAAAGGGGATGTGTGTGTATGTAAAACCCACTGAAGATATATGTTCACATCATATACATTTATACATATATGTGTTTGTGTGTGTGTGAGTGCGTCTAAAATCAGCAGACGAAATAAATAGGAAGAACTGGAGATAACAGAACAAATGAGGACAAATATGAAATAACTATATATATTTATTATGTTTAAAATAAATTAAAAATTTAAATAATTGACAGAGACTATAATGAAAGAATAAGAACAATATTTTTAAAAAGTAGAACTTACAGGAATGACTACTTCCTACTTTAAAAATTCAACAAATAGGTTAAACAGCAGATTAGCTATCTCTTTAAGATAGCCTTAGTGAACCAATCTTTACCTAGATTATAATACTGAGACACAAAGACACAGGAAATATGAGAGACATGGTGAGTAATAAGTGCTGCCCAGGCATCAAGAAAGTAGAGGAAATAAATATGGAAAGAAATAATGTCTGATATTTCTAGAAATGGAGAAATATTAAAGAAGTTCATTCTGTTTCATTAATAACCAATAAAAACAAAATGACAACTGAGCACAGCACAATTAAACATCAATGACAGGAAAATCTGTAAAAGTAGCCAGAGAAAGAAAAAGACCAACCATAAAATAATGACAATTAGAATTTTCATCAACTATAATAAATGTCAAGAGACAATGAAATATTACCTTCAAAGTACTGAGTGAAAATAATCATAAACCTGTGGACTCTATACTCAACTAATTATCATTCAAAAGTGAGGGCAAAATAAAGATATATTTAGACAAGGTATGAGAATGTATCATTCAAAGATCTTTACTGAAAATATCAAAATATGTACTTGGGTAAGGCTAAAACTCCCAGAAAGGAGTGGGAGTCACATGCTAAGAAAAAAAAAAAAAGGAGACATTTTGATATATCCAAATAAACACTAACTATGAAGACTACCATCTAAATAGGGAAAATCATTTTTTGTTTTAATTCTTAGAAGACGAAAACTTTGTCTTAATCCTTTATGCAACGTCATTATGCCTACCACAAAGTGGGCTCACAATAAATACTTGATTAAATGAATATGTAATGTATATATGAAATGCGTCCCATCTCAATGTTAGGTCAAAGTCTGTGCTTTGTTAATGAGGAAACTGAAAATACAGAAGACTGACCCAGTATTGTATGACATACTGAACCTGATTTACCCTTTAGAGAACAGGAAAGAAATTAAAATGTCAAGAAAATTATGACAGTTTCTCTTATTATTATAGGTCTGAGTCTACCTAATGATAAAAAGTGCCTATTGCTGAAGACACTAGTTTGTTGTAAGACTTTCCTTATTAGCTGTCTTTGGTCTCATCTACTTTCTAAACATCACAACAACTTCAAAGAACTGGATATTGATTTATTCATTCAAGAAACAGTAATTAAACATCTATTATAAGCCAAATGCTATATCAGGTCTTGAGGATATAACAATGAAAAAGATATATCTAATCCCTACTCTCAAAGAGTTAGTAGTCCAGCTGATAAGAAAGTCACTAAATGAATAATTATGCATTACGAGAATGTAGGAAGTGAGCAAGTATTTCCTTTTGCTTACTATGTGCTATATGCAAATGTAAAGAGAAATGTATGTTCTCTGATTTATAATATGGTAGAAGAGATTCCAAGTAATTAAAAATATGTGAAGCAATATACAGTCACAGAAAGATTAAATGGGTAAAATAAATTATAATGTTTGGGAAATGGAAAAACTGCTATATCCTTGACCAAAATAAGGAGATAGGGAAAGACACAAAAAGTTACATATATAAATTCGAGAAATTAATATAGATGCTTTTTATTTTTAAATTCCTAGGGATATCTTTTCCAGATATTCCAAAATTTCTCAACTTTGGCACAAAACAAAAGATATAAGAAAAAAGAATTTGGAAGTATTTTTGTTAGTTTTCAGTTATGATTAAAGCCTGGACATCAAAACGATTCTTTCATTCAATTTTCACCCCCAGCCCTAGAAATAAAACCTTTGATCTTTATCAACCTATTAACATTTGGGGTTCTCTTCTTTGACATTCTTTTGGGATGATTTAAACTTTGAAAATGAAAGCAGATGCTTGTCTTCAAAAAAATGTTCCCATCATATAAATTTAATGGCTGATGTCTGAAACCTCCTTTCAGGAAAAGCACTGCAGACTGTTGATTCTCTCAGTACTTTAATGGTGAAGAAAAGACATGTTACTATACCTCCCATGTAGACGAGATCTGATACATGTCAATCTCAAAAACAAGATGGTAGTACAATTAATACAGAAGACTGTCTGAAGTTAATTCTCAAAATGAAAGCTCTTGTAAATACCTAGTACCAAATTCTTAAGACTTCTGAATAACTAGTTATAGGAACAAATAATCTCTCTTCTTTTTTAATCAATAAAGATAAGGACAAGATGGCCTGGCTATTTATATACATCTTTACAAAATTAATACCAATGTGAAAATTGTGCAGAACATACAATGCCAGCAGATCACTTTAATTTTCACAAGTACATGGAGCAATGAAGTAAAGGGATGCATTTCCCTTCTCTGTTCCACAGAAGGAGTCTGAAATTCAGCCATAATCAGTAACACTTAGAGAACCTGCCAAACTATTATTCTAAAAACCTGACCCAACTCAAGGTCACAATTAGGATAGTACGTACCAAGACAATGGGAAGGAATTCCAGGGATCTGGAATTCTAGTGGGGCCTGGGATTGGACCCTGAATTGCCTGTCTTCTACTCCCCTCAGCCCTCTGAAATCTTACTAGCTCCTTCATTTATTTATTCATTTGTTTTTTCACTTCCACAGTTAATGAATATCTACTGGTGCAAGAACTTTTCTATAAATAGCCATCACTTCTCCTATAAGGCTCAACTGAAAGGTCTCCTTTCTGTAACTTCTATCTAACCCTCTCCACAATAACTCTTGCCACATAGAAATCAACTTTTACCTTTTCTAGGTTCTCCTACCTTTTTTTCATGACTCTATTATATACAGCATTTATCACAGGGCAACAGAGTGAGCTGCTTTTATGACTTTCTCCCATATGAGTTCATGAGATCTGGAAGACTGAGTCGTCAGCATTCTCCAGCAACAGTTCGTACTGTACCTTTAATCATAAGAGAAGGATCTAGGGTAGTGTCCTAAGTAAGAGCACAGAGTCTAGAGTAGGATTACTAGCTTCTAATTGCAGCTCCACTTGACAAGAGACAAGTTACTTAGATTCTTTGTGCCTCAGTTTACCTATGTGTAAAATAGGGATAAAAACAGTACTGACCTTATGGATTATTGGTGAGGTTTGAGTTAATACGTAAAAATAATTTAGGGTAGTTTCTTGTATTTGCTCAGTAAGTGTTAGCTAGCATTTATTATTATCATCATTATCATTAAATAAGGCTTGGGTCACAGTCAATTGGGATTAGAACAATCCTTGCTCCCCACTTGATACTTCAAACTGAGAATCGCCAGAATTTTTTAGAAGGAAAACATTTTCAGGTTTTTTTTCTTTCTTTCTTCTTCTTCTTTTTTTTTTTTCCCACATTTCATTCTCTTCTGAGTTGGGCTTCTTGTACAGAATGTCTCTTGGAAAGATTACTTATTAAAATAAGAAATAAGTTTACTTACGAAATGTCATTTGATAATTTAGTTGGCATGAAGTTACCATACTAATGTACACAGTGTATAACAGATTGAACTCAAGAGATTTAAATGACAGAATAAGTGCATTATCATAGGCGGTGACAATGACAACTATGACTCACTGGTAAGCCATCCAAATTTGACTGTAGGTTTGACCATGCCATTTTCCACCAGAGTGACAATCGAACTCTCTGACATCTTCAATTATTTCTTAATCATGGCAATGTTAGTATCCAGAGTGCTTTTTGGGGAAGATGGAGGAAGCAACATGCAGGTTATTAAAACAATAAAGGGATGGCAAACTAATATGATTAACTTCATCAGGAAAGAGTTCCACTAAAATTTGATGGCAATGACTATTTCTTAATGAATGCTGCACTTTATTTATTTTGTACGTTGAATGTTTCTCTCCAGATTAACAAAAATTTGCTGGAAAAGATGATTTTGGATACAAACTGAGGCATAAGGTATTACTGCTTACTGTGGAAAGATAAACCTTGTATATACCGATGCAGCAAAAGATGATTCTTCTTTCTTCTAAAAGTCACATAAATCTCTAAGGGAAAAGCAGCTTGGGATGAAGCAATTAGCTTATCACAGATCACAGTGTTTGGCTGTGGACAGGTAATCGTTGGTATAAGACCATAGTCATGGTTCTGATGAGTGTATCTGTTTGCTCCCTGGATTACCCCAGGTCTGGATGGAGAGAAGATGCTTACAGTTGGATTTTCACTTTAAAATTCACAGAGAATTTTCTTATATATCATCTCATTTATTGGTTATAGCAAGAATTAATTATTCTTCTTTTCCATATAAGGAAATAAGGATCAGAGAAGACAAGTGACTTATTCAAGTTCACAGAGCAAATAAATAGGAGAACCAGACAAAGAACTTGAGAATTTTTGATCCATGTTCTGGAGAATCTCAACTTATTCCTCAAGTTGTTTTAATTTATACTGAATACTTTGATGCTTGGGTCTCCCCCCTCTTCAGTGTTAAGGACAGAGTACAACCGATTCTCAGTAATACCTAACAACTTATACTTTTTTTCCCCTGAATTTTCATCTTACTTTGGCTGGGAATGTACACATCTTTTTATTGATTTATTTGTTCAACAAGCATTCATTAAGCTCTGGCCATGTACCCAGTTCATGAGTCAGAATAAAGGTTACATAAAAGTTTCAGTCGGGGAATAATAAGTCCATATATTTAATCAACAAGAACCAAACATATCTGAGAAGCTTACCCCCCTCCCTGTTCACATTAAAAAATTGATATTGTAAGCCTTCTGTCACTTTTTGATTATCAGTGCATTGATTATCTATTTTTGTGGATCTGAGTCTAAATCCCATGATCTGAAAAGTGACTTGCATACTTTGATTTTGGCATGGGCTTGGAAACTGTGAGTGGATTTCAATATTAATTTAAGCAAAACATAGTAGGGTTATGAACAAAGTAACAAATGATCATTAGCATAAATATTATTTGCTTCCAGTTCAAGATGAGAAAGATAAGGCCTAGAATTGTTCGAGTTTACATAGAAAGCAAGCTGCAGAACAAGGACTTGAAGTAAAATTTCTTCATTAAACTAAATTTAACTTAATAATTAAATTTCCCTTGATGTATCCAGAGGATGGAAAGAGCAATGGAATATGGAATAAAATATGGATAGCTTTTGAGAAAATATTCAGAGGCATGTCTAGAACCAATGCCATTTTTAAGACTACATCATTCAAAATATACATTAATTCTATAAAATCTAGACAACAGCCATGGTTTTTTTTTTTTGGTTTTTTTTTTCTGGTTTTGTTTTTTGGTTTTTTTTTTACAAAATTAAGTACAATAAGGGAGGGAAAATATCATTTCAGCCTAAAGATGAATAAAGTAAAGTACCAGGAAGGCAATGTACTTTTTCTAATTTACCTGATTATGTCAATGTTAGCATTAATTAGAGCATATTGGTATGGGAAGGATTCACTGTTTATGACCTCTAAGACTGAACACCAATTTTTTAGTTATACTGATGTTATTTCACTGAATACCAACATTATAAAAGCAGAGCCTTCCTGATTGATGTGATTTTGTTTATTTTATATATTAATCTTGAAAAAGTATTTACCAAATGCCTTCCAAAGGCCAAAACCACGCTAAGCGCTGGGGGCACACTGATGAGTAAGAGAGTCATGACAGTGCCCTAACAGTGCTTATCATCTGGAGCAGGACTGTCCAATAAAAATATAATGCAATCCACATATATTACTTAAAATTTTCTACAGCCACCTTGAAAAAGTAAAAAGAAACAGGTATAGCTCATTTTAATACTGTATATAACCCAATAATTTCTAAAATATGATCGTTTCAACACAGAATGAACATAAATTTTTGAGATATACTGAATTCTTTTTTCAGATTAAGGTATGTATTTTATATATATGACAATTCAATTAGGAGCAGCCACATTTCAAGAGTTCCATAGATACACGTGGCTACTGGCATTTGTACTAAATACTATAGGTCTAGGGGAGAAGTTAAATAGGAAGCAAGCAATAGAACAGTGAAAGTGCTATGACAGGGAAATGCACTGCTATGGGAACATGGCGGAGAGCATCTCAACTAATCTGTGTAGAGCCAGAAAAAACTTTCTGGAGGAAGTGACACTTCAACTATGCTCCAAAGGATGAGCTCACATTAGCTACAGGAAAGGACAGGAGTTGGCTACTTTGGTGTTAATGTTAATAATACACGAGGCCTGTAAGTGAGAGTGACTATGGTGTGCTGGAAAGACGAGACTACAGAACTTAACTACATTTAAAACAGAGATTATTATGGAGAGCAAGAAAAATGAAAATGAAAAGACAGGTAAGAACTGGTCCATGAAAAGCTCTGCAAACCATGTAAAGGAATTTGGATTTTATTCTAAGGAACTCATCCTTTCTAAAGACTTTAGGTCTCTATTTATGGAACTAGCAATTTTGGACTGAAATGTGCTCCTCTTCACAGAAATACAAGGGGGAGTAAGACAGATGGAGATGACAAGGCTAAAGCAAGATGACCATTTATTAAAGGTGATGAAGAGTTTGGTTCTACATTAAATTAGTCCCTCAGGTCATTTTCAAATTTTAGATTTCATAAATCTAATTTTTTTAAGCTGTAACTGTATTGGAACATAAACTAGGTTTAACAAAATGTGATTTATTATTTATTAATTATTTTTGGAGGGAACACTAACACGTGTTAGATATCAGTACTAAAATTTCTGACTAGTAGTTCTAAATAGTGTGTATGAATAGTGAAGTCCCATAGGTTGTTTTTGGAATTATAAATTACTAATTTGGTAATTCACAAAATAATTCTTGGTAATTGTAAGTGTCCTGTTCCAATCTGCAGCCTCGAGCCTGTCTTCTGGTACTCACGTGATATGGCACTGGAACTGTAGTTACTTGTACTTGCAAAAGGCACCAGGCTTTAGGTTTTACAAATTACAACTTAATCAACTGAATTATTATGTAATTCCACTAAGTATACTGTGATTACAAGTGTGGTGGTCTTCCTTGTCCTAATAGATTATTAGTTTTTTGAAAGTAAAGGAAGTGATTCATATTTCCATCAATATATGGGTTTTACTATGTGTCAGGAACTGTGACATATTTCTCAGAGTGCTTGATAATCTTGAACATACTTAGTATGATTTTATTAGAACCAGAAAAGATGTCTAAATATAGTCACAGCATGCCACAGCCTGCCAAAATACATGTTTGTTAAATAAAGATACTCCTTAGGAACTGCACCAGGTTGAATAGTGTCCCCCAAAGTTTGTGTTTACTAGGAACCTGTGAACATAACTTTATTTGGAAATAGGGTCTTTGCAGATATCAAGTTGAGGACATTCTATTAGGTTGGGTCCTAAATTGAATATGACTGATGTCCTATAATAACAGGAAAATTTGGACACAAAAACATGTGTAGGGAGAAATCCCATATGATAGTGGAGGCAGAGACTTAGCAATACATATACAAGCCAAGGAACACCGAGGATTGCTGTCAACCACCAGACACTAGGAATAGTTAAGGAGGCATTCTTCCCTAGAGCCCTGCTGATACCTTGACTTTAGACTTCTAGCCTCCAAAACTGTGATAGAATAAATTTCTGTCATTTTAAGCCATGAAATGTGTGGTACTTTGTTACTGCAGCATTAGGAAACTAATACAGGAAACTAATACTGGGCCCTCTATTATTTTCCACATTCCCTTTGTGAATATCTCTCTTAAGAGATTTCTATTTAAGGGACTTGACAAATTAATCTTTTTCTTGTTCAACTGTCTCAGGGTAGTATTTTACTCGAAGCATTCCTATATAGTCCTGTTCCCACCAAAAGAGCTATACCCTTATAGTCCAGAGCACTTACTTTTGCCATTAATTAATCAAATATTACACAAACTGGTGAAATATGAATGCAAAACGAAAGACATCTGCTGTTTCCATGAAAACTAATGTAGACACTTTGGAGACTCTCAATAAAGGTGAATCATGTAAAAAAATTCAATCAAATTAGATGTATGTGAGAGAATTATGAAAGATTGAAAAATTATGAAAATCCAGAAAATATATTCATATTGCTTTGTAAGTCCCTTTAAACTCTAACTTCATTTTAATAAATATAAAATCAGAGCTTGTAGAAGATATGCCACAGGTGTGGTTTCTGTAAGAATGGACTTTGTAGAACTGCAATTAAGACATGAGCACCTCCATATATATATATATATATAAATATGTACAGGTTCTATAATTCTCCACATGTTTCTATTACTCACAAAATCATAACTTCATACTACAGTAAATAAGAGGGTTTCCACTATAAGTAGAAGAACCATGTTTACTATACTATGTTTTTATTCAGTCTCTTGCCAGTCAGTAAACTTTGTGAACAGAGGCTCCGATCAGCTCTTCATTCTACTGTTAGTACTCAGTATAATGCCTGGTATATAGCAGCCTCTCCCAAAGTAGTTTTTGAATAAAGGAGCACAAAATGCAAACCCATTTTTTTCTCTGTTTTTCCCTTTTCCACAGAATTAGATCATCAATAAATTTGTATTGTTATGGGCTGATCTGAGCCATAAAAATGGACTCATTATGGGGAGCTCAATCTTTTAATGGGATTTATTAAAGTCTACACATACATGAATATTCTCATTTTTATGATATCATTTCTTATATCCCTAACATGTTTTTCACATCATATGCTTTCTTAAAATACTTAAACTGTTTCTATTTACATCTTGATTTAATTTCTGTGTAATGCCACAGTGTTATTACCCCAAGTTTGCAGATTAGGACACTGAGACAAAAAAGTTAACTCAGTATCTTAAAGGTAAATTCCCACTTATGTCTCAAATTCATGAGCTTCCAAATTCTAGAATAGTACTGGCTTTTCCATTAATTAGACTGTCTACCTTGGAGGAAACTACTGACCCTCCCTGAGGCTCATTTTCTTCAGTTATCAGATGAGATTTTTTGACTGGATGATCTCTAGGGTGCCTTCAGCCCTGAGTCCTCATTTTCGGCAGCAGAAAATTCTGGATTTTCTCATGTATAAACATATGGGAGACAGAGAACAACATATACAGCTAAAGAATGACAGAAAGGCTAAGGTAAGGTAGTAATGGTTAGTGAGTACACTAACTAACTAAGGGATACAAGACAGAGGGTAAATTAATGCAACCTGCTAGTACAAACTCGTTTTGGGAAAAAATACCATGGAATATTTTATGATCATATAACCCACAAGAATTTTGCTCTTACTTGACAACAGGAATCTCAGTGTTAAGTTGGCAGGGCCTTGAGGTATAATATAAAGCTTAAAAAATTTAAATACTTGAACATCTCTTTATATTTTATTATCCTAAGTAAAATATAATCTTACTAAATTATAACATAAAGCAATTGCTATATGATCTCTAAATCTTGATCTGAATAAATTTATAATCAAGTCTCATTCCTTAAACTATAGATAATATTAAGAGAGAGGCAACCAATATTGGGCTTTTTTATAAGCTACACTTACTCATTTTCTCTACTTCTTTAGCTACTTAAGTAACTTAATAAGAGTCATTGAAAAGAAATCCTAATACATTTAGTAAATAAAAATGATGTAGGGTTTCAGATTGCCCAACAAGATGAAGAATTTAACACTGGAATTCTGTTAAATAACTGCAGGAGTTGTATTTTTGCCTTGGAAAACTTTCATCATGGAACACAGCTGTGAAACAACTTTGGCTTCAAACACAAAGGCTATAATAAAGCACCTCCTAGCTAGACTTAAGTTCAAGAGGTTTATGGTGGCAAACAGCAGAAAAGATGAAATGTTTCAATAAGCCCCTCAGGCTGATTTAGTTAGCATTCACAAAGTGGAATAACCTATACATCACATACCCTTTGTTAGCTGGTTGTTTAGAATAGATGTATGAGTCACTGGATTTTATTTTAGCAGTTGGGCAATGCAATTCTCCTTTTGCCCAAAATATTAAAATGCAGAAATGTGAAACTAAGAGAGGTAATGTCAGATCTTATACAGAATGCTTATCAACCACTGTGATGGATCAAGAAATTCTTCTGCTTTTGTCATTCCACATTTCACCTTGGTAGGCACAAATGATAAATTACCTCTCATAAAAAAAACAATCTATTGCTCAACTAATCAGCAACTACAGTATATTTTCTTAAATTGTGTGGGGGAGAGGTGTTGGAGGGGGAAGCTTGCAAAACCAAAAGAAAGCTGGTTTGGAAAAAAAGGATATGCAAGATTCAATCCTGCATGATTTTTAAGTACAAATGAATCCCTCTGGGAGTTCGGGAGATTAATATATATATATTTTTTTCTCTCAGACACTGTTCAGAATTAATGAGGGTACCTGCAACGATGCTGGCAAGCTGCTGGGTTCTGGAGATGGGGTAGAGGCTGCGTGCCTGAACGATTGCTGAAGCGATTTTCTTGGCATGCTTCTCCTCCCCGTATGTTCTCAGGATGGATGCAAGTGCCTGTTGATCTAAAGCGTTCACAACATCAGCTGCGGTGGGCATGTCAGGGTACCTACGCACAAGAAGAGCCAATTAGTTTGCTGACGTCAGTTTTCATTGACAAGAGGTGAAACTTCAGAGTACTGAAGTCAGGCATACACACACAGTCTAAGGGAGCGTCTGAGGTTTTTAAAGTCAGAGACTGAAATCTTAAACAAATGAAACAGATTTTCCATTTCAAATACCCATCATTACAGCAATAGTGGATTTTGTTTGACATTCATCAAGGTCAAGGGCAGCAGGAAATTAAAATATTTTACTAACCTTTAATTCACAAAGAAGTTATTATTAATAATGCAGATTTCCCCTAAACTAAAATAAAGGAAAATGTTTGGATTTAGTTTGTTCAAAATTTAAATTACTGCTTGATTTTGATTTTCACTATAAAAAGATACAAGATACTGATTGATATTTAAATGAGCCTATATCTCAGGAACTTAATTAATTCCGAGATTATAAAATAACTAAGTACTTATATGGGAGCACAAATTGAACTTAGGAAAAGTCTATACAAGAAGATACTCCCAGTCAATTTCCCTAACAAAAAATTGAACAACCCTAATGGTAATAATGTATGTTATTTCAGATGTTTAATGATATTGGCTTATAAACTCATGACTAAAGTCACCATGGGGTAAAACTTAGTAATCAAGAAACAGTACTAAACAAGCATAAGATGGCAATTTTAGGTGGAGGAGACAAAGGAAAAACAACCTCTGGCCAAGCAGAATAGATCACAGTAGTAAGAAATAGCATTCACTCTGTCAGACCATTCCAGTTTACCTTCCTTTAGGGAATTGCGTCAATGAATTCTAAATGATGAACTAACCCAGACCTTACTTACTAGTAAGATAGCTTTGTTAACAGTACAGTTACTACTCCTGTAGTTAATGCATTGGACTGATTGTCAGTATCACACTGTGAGGACTTTAAGTAATAAGGATATGGTAGCTTTAAGACCTAAAAACTATACCACAGTGCGGCTGTGAAAAAACACCTGAATCCCTTCTTAAAAATACTACACTGCACCTTGTTAACATGCCTAGTGGCTCCAGGAGAAAATTTTATTGTTGTCTTTGGGTTGTGCCCTATTTGACCTCTACCTATCTCTCTTACTGTGTGTGTGTGTGAGAGAGAGAGAGAGAGAGAGAGAGAGAGAGAGAGAGAGAGAGGGAAGGAAACCTTGCTCTCCAGATCTAACTCATTTTTTTGGCCTCCATGGCACCCCCCCCCCAGACCAATGAACATCCTATAAGGTAACCTGTTTCTACCTCAATAGGCTCCCTCAATAATAGCTTTAAGGGTAAGGATTTGGTCTCGAGTCAGATCAACCTGGGTTAGAATCCCAGACTTGCTATTCATATTGTGTAAGCTTTGTAACCTACTGAAGCCCCAATTTCTAATCTGTAAAATGAAATAACAATGCTTTCCTCATAGAATTGTTTACAGAATTAAAGGTACATGCAATTGTAAAATAGATAGTAGAATGTCTGGTATACAGAGAAGCTCAATGAAAGTCTGTGTCCCTTAGATCTTGCCCATTCCTAGATTTGCTCATCGTCATTCTTGGCCTAATGGACAACACTAGCTAGCTAGATCTTATGCAGCTGTGTATTCAACTGTCCAAACCACTAAGCATCACAATGAACCTTATCAATAACAGTAAATTCAGACCCACAGGATATAGTCCAGCTCTACCAGGACAACTCTAAGATTAGTACGGATGTACTTAGTAGTTTCTTGTAATACCTTTCTACTTTTAAGTAAGACCATTAAACAGCATTTTGCTCAAATATAATTCAGTGGATAACTGGCGTAATTTTATTTTACCTTCATGTTAACACTGAATAGCAATGTAGAAGTTTCTCCTTGTGCCACAAGACAAAAGGCACAACATTGAAAAGCCGACAGGCTGCTAGGAGACTTCAGAATAGGCATTCACAGTGAAGTCAAGATACAAAATCTGCACCCCCCCCCAACTTAACAGGTGAGAGACCTTGTCAGTTCTCCAGAGATCACTGATTTAAAATAACTGCACTGACAACAGAAAGAAAATATTAACATAAGAGATAATTTATTTATTAACTTCCAGTGAAGAATACAACTGACTAGAATTAGACCTGCGAGTCCTTGAAGCTCTTCTTTTTTGCTCTATGAGAACCTTCTATAATCTGAGAGCTGCAGAAATTGGGATAGCAGAGACTAACTAAACTATGCTCTAAGATTCCACTGTTAAATGGCAACAGGTTAAGAAAGCCTTTCGCATCTACCGTCATTGCAGAGATATATCAGCCTCCAGGATCTGACTGGCCATATTTTTTGGTTTGGACTCCCTTACCCCATAACATCACTTGGATAAGTATTGCACATATTTGCCATGACTGACTCTCCTTTTCTATGAATTCATGTGAACCTACTCCCTCTTTCTGAATGCCATATACTTTTGTCAGATCTGTTCATATCTTTGATTAGGTTATACAGTCTATGCTATCTACCTGGAAGCCATCCTGCTTTTTAAGACATATTTGCTCAACTCTAATCTCATCCATTATGTATTGACTTAGAGTTTAATGCTGAAGGGCAATTTTATTTTCAGGTTCGTAGGGGAAAGCCTCAAGAACCTTGATTCACAGACTACAATTTGCTAAGAAGTCTTATATTAACAATATGGGGATTTACTACCATTAACTAGAAGCTTTGTTCATTGTATTTCAGAAGGCATTCTCCTTTAACAAGACATAGGAACAGCAGAAATTTGCTTGACATTTTATTACCTCTGCACAACAACCTCAATCTCCAAACATGAAAAGATATTTGACCTTTACTATTAGTCACTGCTTTTTAAAGGATTTTCATTATTTTCTTTTATGATCACATTCTTCATTCTATGAATGCCAACTTGTGCAAAAGAAGGTGTAAGACTCAGAACAAAAAGGTTCCAACAAGTATGGGTCACAATCCAAGTTACCAGGTCATATCAAAACATGGGGAAAAGGCTATATGTGAATAATTACCATTGAACAAAGCATTTTTTGGAAAAGAAGTCAAAGTCAACTCATTATTAATTTGCTGACTTAAACAGGACATTAAATTTCTTATATATGGGTCCTTCTAATAGATTAGAAGACATTTTGGAAAACCTATTTGTCTCAGTAGAAATGTTTATGCAGGGCTAGAACTGCAGATTAGTAACAGTAACAGGATGGTTTCCTTATTTAGGTATAAGAAAATCTAACATTCCTCTTAGAAGGTAAGCTTCCCAAAGGTAGGGGCCACGATACATAATTTGGCAGTCGTGGTAGGGCATGAAATGAGGAAGAAGAACATGGTTAAGCTTTATATGTACAGATTATCCCGTCCCTAAAACAGTTCTAGGCATAGAGACAAGTGCTAATCTAAACTTTAAAAATTAATTTAGGTTTAAAATAACTTATCCTATACTTTACTAGAATGTGATCCTCTTTGTATTATATGTACCTTTTAGAATAGTGGAGAACAAACTAGTATTTCCAGGGTGGTGAGGAATGAAGAGGAGGTGTAAAGCTGTCCTATACATAGCACTATGTTGATACAGTACCATAAACTGTAATTTCTCTGGGGACGGTTAAACCAAAGTAACTGTACAAGAGACAGGACAAAACATACAATCGCTGACCTCCAGAATATTGCATTTTAGGCACTAATCAAAAGAATATGCTTTAAATATACTTCCTTTTACATCTCACAAGAGCCATAGTGGGGCCTGCATATAAATGGATCCATTGTTTCAGTATCGCATTTATCAATACAGTTTATAGTCTAAAAAGCCCGTATTGTATCTGTAAAAAAAGAGAATCAGTATGGAAGTTACCCTCTTCACTATTTTGTGTAAAGACAGCAATGATTTCCCTTTTAGAATCTCAAATCTAGAGAAACACTGAACTCTATAATGAGTAGCAAACAAAACTGATTTATTATGTATGGATAGTGTTAGGTGTGGGCGTGTGATGGGAATTCTGCAGTCTTAAGAGGAAATTAAATCCAGAGCGTTTCTGCAAAATTGATTTCTTGTTGTGAGGAGAAATGCTTTATCGATACTCACCTGCCACCATCCATTCTCATGTCCAAGGGGCCGTCCTTCCGGAGGGAAAAACCTCTTTCAGGAGCATCAAGTTGCATGGAGGAACACCCAAGATCCAAAAGAACTCCATCCAAAGTCTCTGGCTGCACTCCAGCTTTCATTAATAAGGCTTCTGCCTGGCTGAACTGGCCTAGCATAGCTCGGATCTGTTTACTGTGAATAAACCCAGGAGATGGAGAAAAGACTTTGTTATATTAAATTCTTAAGGTCTATGATCAATGGAAGGAAGCATAGCCTATTATTAGCTTATTTAACCAATATGTATTTACTAAGGACCAATCAGAAGCTTGGTACTATATAAAGACATATGGAAATGGAAACTTTACATCCTTGGTTTCAACACCAGAGGTGATTTAATGTAATTTCATTTTTTCTAATAAACACAGTTTATTGTATATTTCTGTGAAGGTATACAGTAAGTTCATAAATTTGCAAAATTCCTTCTTTCAGATCATTCGTATTTCTTAAAAAATATTTCTTATTCATTTGCACAAAATAAACTTTCCTCTTTTCAAAAAAAAATCTTAAATCTATGGGTCAGGAAAAGTAGCACATATTATTTATCAAAAGAATACATTTAAAGATAACAAAGGCTGGTGAAGATGTGGAGAAAGGGGAACTGTGCACTGTGGCTGGGCATATAAATTTGTACAACTACTATGGAAAACAGTATAGAGCTTCCTCAAAAAATTAAAAATAGAACTACCATATGATCCAGCAATTCCACTTCTGGAAATATATCTAGATGAAATGAAAACACTGTTGAAGAGGTATCTGCATCCCTATTTTCATAACAGCATTATTTATAATAGCCAGAACATGGAAATAACTTTTTATTAACAGATGAATAAGGAAATTGTATACACACACACACACACACTGGAGTATTATCCAGCCATTAAAAAAAAAAGAAGAAGGAAATCTTGTCATTTGTGATAGCATGGATGGACCTTGAGGGCATTATGCTAAGTGAAATAAGTCAGAGAAAGACAATTATTGTATGATCTCATATGTGAAACCTTAAAAAGGAGAGAAGAGAGAGAGGAAACCAAACTCATTAAAAAAGAGAGAAAGAGATCAGATTTGTGGCTACCAGAGATAGGAGATGGGGAAAAGAGAATTGGATGAAGGTGGTCAAAAGGTATAAAGGTCCAGATAAATAAGTTAAATAAGTACTAAGGATGTAACATATAACATGACAACTACAGTTGCTGTGTGATATATATGAAGTTGTTAAGAGAGTAAATATGATATATGATATATATGAAGTTGATATATGATATATATTATATATGGCATATATGATATATATTTATATATGATATATATGAAGTTGATAAGAGAGTAAATCCTAAGAGTTCCCATCACAAGGAAAGACTTTTTTTTATATTTATATGAGATGATAGATGTTAACTAACTTATTGTGGTAATCATTTCACAATATATATAAGTCAAATCATTACACTGTATACCTTAAACTTATGTAGTATGGTAATTACTATCTCAATAAAACTAGAAAAAATAAATTAAATGAGTAAGCCAATTTAAGTACAATAAATAATAAAACAGAGGTCACAGAAAAAAGATATGTCAAACATCTTTAAGCCAAACATTACATTGTTCCATATTTTTCCCATAATTTCGGATAGGGGTACTGTGCAGCTGCACACTTGAAGCATGAAACTATGCTTAAAATAAATGCCTTCTAGCAGGGATTTTGAAGTGAATGGAGCATTCAAAATCAATAGACAGGCAAGAAGTTGGGATCACCTTGCAGCTATACTAATTCTCCTTCCTACAAAAAGTGAGATGCTGCCTGCAGGGTTCTTCATAAGCCTTAGGGCAACTGGTATGCATTTTGGATCGGGAATGAGACAAGAAAAAATTGGCAACTCTCCCAATACCTCATTCCCTCCATCCACAGGTGGGTAGGGTGAATTTGGATTTCAAATTGTTGAGGAATTCATATTTATGATGTTATGTTTAAGGAGAACTTCATTGCCCATTGGTTATTTTTTCCCAAACTCTGATGGAGAAACTGATTTTCAGATTCACTCATCAAAAATTTATTGACTATCTTCTATATATCAGACATAATGTTAATTGAAGGTAAATAAAGATGAATAAAGCATGGCTTTCTGATATTTGAACTGAAAGGAAGAAATATGTAAATGAATAATTTGTGAAATAATCTGATAGGTGCTAATAAATTTTTGTATCTGTATTTGGAAAATATACAACGAATGCTAATACTAACATTGGGAACACAAATAATAGAATACTGGAATTGGAAAGCAACTCAAAAATCACTAATTCCAATTATTTAACTGATGTTTGAATCTTTTCTCTCTCCACCATCACTCCTGGGGGTGGGGGGGGAGGGAGAGAGTCACTGTTTTAACCACCTCCCATTCTCCCCCATTGGCGAGGGAGGGATTCCCATTCTAGGATTATGGAAATGGTTGAAACATGGCACTTGGCCACTGGGCAGATGAGACTGACAGTTTATTAATCACACATCCTTATAGCCCAGGGGAGGAGGCCATGCATGGGTACATGTGGGTGGCACTCAGGAACAGAGTGGGCAAGCAGAGGCTATAAGAAGCAGGTTTTTTTGTTTTGTTTTGTTTTGTTTTTTTAATTTTATTTTTATTCTTTGCCCAAGGGGTACAGGTCTGTGAATCATCAGGCTTACATCTTAAGAAGCAGGTTTTGTAGGTCAAAAGAGCTGGTGACCCTTGGTTCCCATGAGAGAATGTGACTGGCCTGTTTGAGTAATGACATGGGCAGGGAACTGAAACCTGCTACTCAGGGATAAGCAGATATTTTTACTTATCCCTTTGATAATAAGGGTCCTTTGGCTCAGGAACCTTATCTGTGGGAGCAGAATGGGGGCAGGGAGAACTTGTGGTTGGGGCACTCAAAGGTCTCCCAATTTTCTTCAGATGTCAAGAACACATAATATTGGGCTTTAATTTTAAGGCCTTACACAATAACCATCTAGCTCATGTTTGAACATTCCCAATAATCAGAACTCACTACTATTTTTGAGCCAATTTTTAATTGATAACTGTTTCCTCACTATTTATGTATTTTTCCCCTTGATATTAGTCTATGTAAAACAACTGAAAACCTATAACCATGGAAGCCTTTCACATATCTACTGTTAGTCATTGTAGGGATATTTGTTGGCTGCCTCTTAGTTGCCAATTTCTGTTCCAATAGGACCTCAAAATTTGAGCTATGTACTTTGGGAGAGACTGATTATATCTATGATGGTTTATATGTCAACTTGGCAAGGCTACATTACTTAGTTATTTAATCAAATACTAATCTCGGTGTTGCTGTGCAGGTATTTTGTAAATGTGGTTAACACTCAGTTCACTGTAAGTATGGACATTACCTTTAGTAATGTAGGTGCGCCTCATCCAATAGGTGAAAGGCTTTTCAAGAGCAAAAACTGAGGTTTCCCAGAGGAAGAAGAAATTCAGCCTCAAGATTTCAATATCAGCTCCTGTCAGAGAATTTCTACCCTGATGGCCTGCCCTATCTATTTCAGACTCGCCAGTCCCACAATTGTGTGAGCCAATTCCTTAATATAAAACCCTTTATATATTATATCTGTCAGGATTCTCAGGAGAAACAGAACCAGTAAGAGATAGAGATATACATACATTATCTATCTATCTATCTATCTATCTATCTATCTATCTATCTATCTATGAATGTGAGAGAGAGAAAGAGAGAGAGAGAGTGTGTGTGTGTGTATGAATATCTTCTGCTGGTTCTGTTTCTCCTGAGAATCCTGATGGACATAATATCTCAACTCAAGATGTAGATCTGTGATTAGCCATGCTAATTTGCACACACCATCCCCATGGCCCCTGTAATTTGTTCAGAGATTGGCATATATCACAATTTTAGCCAATGAGACACAAGAGATATTTCCTAGGGATTTGGGAAAAGAAAATTACTCTTTCATTCAATGAGTCATATAAGAGGAAAAAGGTTTCTCAGACTCTCACTTGACATGAAGGAACCACATAGCCCTTATTGTTGCCAGCAGATATCGTGACCCAAAGAAGGGAAAGAGTGGCAGCCAGTTTTGGTCAAAACTGTAGAAAACAAAATAGAAAGATGAACTAGGCCACTAGATTGAGCCTCACCTACAATCCAACTTGTCTCAGAAGTTTTGAGTTATATGAGCCCATAAATCACGTTCATTGTTAAAGCCAAGTTAGAATTGTTTTTTTTCTTACAATGGCAAATATCATAACTATTACAGCTATTATGCTCGTCAAGTTTTCGTTTCTCTAAACCATGCATCTCATTTCTTCTGCTATTCTCCATTAAAAAACAAAAACAAAAACAAAAACCTTTCATCATGCTAGTTGCTCTTTACTGAATATGTTTCAGTTTGCTTATGTCCCTAGATCTAAATTCCATAATGATCAATACAGAATAAAGTCAATTCTGGCCTTTTCTTGTTCTAGTTATTATATTAATACAGCTCAAGGTCAAAATAGTTTTAGGACTTATTTAAGACCACTGTCTTATGCTACCTAATACATTTCAGTCTTTCAAATTCCTTTTTTTAAAAATTCAATTTAGTTAACATATAGTGTATTATTAGTTTCAAGGGTAGAATTTAATGACTCATCAGTTGCATATAACACCCAGGGCTCATTACATCAAGTGCCCTCATTAATGCCCATCATCCAATTACCCCAATCCCACCCACCTCCTCTCCAGCAAACCTTAGTTTGCTTCCTAGAGTTCAGTGTCTCTTATGGTTTGCCTCCCTCTCAATTTTCATCTTATTTTATTTTTCCTTTCCTTCCTGTATGTTCATGTTTTGTTTCTTAAATTCCACATATGAGTGAAATCATCTTGCATTTGTCTTTCTCTGACTGCCTTATTTCACTTAGCATAATACACTTTAGTTCCATCCACATAATCACAAATGGCAGGATTTCATTCTTTTTGATGGCTGAGTAATATTCCACTGTGTGAGTGAGTGTGTGTGTGTGTACACATATACACAAATACCCCACATCTTTTTTTTTTTAAGATTTTATTTATTTGACAGATAGAGAGAGAGATCACAAGTAGGCAGAGAGGCAGGCAGAGAGAGAGGAAGAAGCAGGGAGCTCGACGCGGGGCTCGATCCCAGGACCCTGAGATCATGACCTGAGCCAAAGGCAGAGGCTTTAACCCACTGAGCAACCCAGGCACCCCCCCACACACACATCTTCTTTATCCATTCATCTGTTGATGGACATCTGGGCTTTTTACGTATTTTGGCTATTGTGGACATTGCTGCTAAAAACACTGGGGTGCATGTGCCCCTTTGGATCACTATGTTTGTATTCTTTGGATAAACACCTAGTAGTGCAATTGCTGGATCATAGGGTAGTTCTATTTTTAACTTTTTGAGGAATTTCCATACTGTTTTCCAGAGTGGCTGCAAGTTTGCATTCCTCGAACCATGTAAGAGGGTCCCCCTTTTTCTGCATCCTCACCAACATCTGTCATTTCCTGAATTAATTTTAGCCATTCTGATAGGTAAGAGGCAGTATCTCATTGTGGTTTTGATTTGTATTTCCCTGATGCCAAGTGATACTGAGCATTTTTTCATGTGTCTGTTAGCCATTTGAATGTCTTCTTTGGAGAAATGTCTGTTCATATCTTCTGCCCATTTCTTGACTGGGTTTTTTGATTTCTGGGTGTTGAGTTTGATAAGTTCTATATAGATTTTGGATAGTAGCCTTTTATCTGATAAGTCATTTGCAAATATCTTCTCCCATTTCATAGGCTGCCTCTTAGCTGACTGTTTCCTTTGTTGTGAAGAAGCTTTTTATACTGATGAAGTCCTAATACTTTGTTTTTGTTTGCTTTTGTTTTGTTGCCTTTGGAGATATGTCTAGGAAGAAGCTGCTGCCCTTTCAGTCTTTTTCATGAACACGACTGCTAAGCTTCCTCCATTACTGTATTTGTGCAGCTTTGTTTTGTCAATTGTTGCAGATCTAAGTATAATTTCTGCCCTACACATTTACTACAACTCTTTAAGATCCAGGGATTACCTTTAAACACAGAAATCTTCTTTACACTACAGCAAAACCTCAAACAAATCACTATTTCAGTCTTAATTCCTTGGGTTTTACAGCTATTATCCTATTTGATGCTGATATACTTATAAAATTAAAAAAATAAATCTTATAAGGCATGTTTGCATTCTTAGGTATCCTCAAACATAACTGTTTAACACACAACACACATACAGTTTTATGCCTATTAGTGAATAACTAAAATGTAATCCTTGTGGTACAAAATTCAGTTTAATACATAATTATGAGAATATCATATGGGAAAAAAAGTAAACAAGTGTCAACACCACAAAGTAAATCATGTGTTTAAGGCAGAGTTTTCTGATGCTGCATCCATTACATGTTTCTAGAATTAGATTGTTCTCACAGTCAAAAAACCATCCACAAAGATTACTGACTAATCTGTCGAATGAAAACTCAGCCTTAACTTTAGACCGTGGGAACATTATTATTTCATATATGCAATTAATGTGAGGCTAATTTTACGGGACTGGCACAATCCAGGCTCCTTTTCTCTTTCTTCCTCCCTTCCTTCAATTTTTAATTTTCAGTATTTTTGCATATGTGTTTTACAAGGGTTATAAAACAAGTAACAGAAAAGTGTGACTTAGCCAGGGACGATCATGATGGTCACAAAAATAGAGGCAAACCAGGACATTTAGCCATAATTACAAATGCACTGTTTGTTCAAATCATCATTATTTTCATTTCTCACCACCTCAGACTCCCCAGGATGTAACTAGAATATTGCCTCTGACTCAAAGCACATGGTATGTGAGAATGGTTCTTCAATCCAAGCCCAAAAAAGCCAAGGTGCTTAGCAGTAGAGTGTCAACAATACTTTGTTTGCTGGAAGCCATTATTTAGGTTCTTTGTGATGATCTTAATTCTAGCAAGTCATCTGCACTTAGAGTACAAGTTATGGGCTGTTTGTTATAAAGGACTAAGGTGTAGTAGTATATACTGAGGTAGTGATGAAAAGTAGCTACGACTCACTATGTATTTGATTTAGGATTGACCATGGAACTTCCTCATTCCTCTAACTGCACATCGAACTTAATAATAGGGGTTAAGGATAAATTCCTCTATGAGGAGAAAGGGGAACCCTCCTACACTGCTGGTGAGAATGCAAGCTGGTGCAGCCACTCTGGAAAACAGTATGAAGTTTCCTCAAAAAGTTGAAAATAGAGCTACCCTACAACCCAGCAATTGCACTAGTGGGTATTTACCCTAAGGATACAAATATAGTGATCCGAAGGGGCACGTGTACCCGAATGTTTATAGCAGCAATGTCCACAATAGCCAAACTATGGAAAGAATGGAAAGAGCCTAGATGATGCCCATCAACAGATGAATGGATAAAGAAGATGTGGTGTGTGTGTGTGTGTATACATGTGTGTGTGTATACACACACAATGGAATACTATGCAGCCGTCAAAAGAAATGAAATCTTGCCATTTGCCATGATGTGGATAGAACTGAGGATGTTATGCTAAGCAAAATAAGTCAATTAGAGAAAAACAATTATCATATGATCTCTCTGATATGAGGAATTTGAGAGGCAGGGCGGGGGGTTCGTGGAGGGTAGGGAGGGAAAAAATGAAACAAGATGGGACTGGGGAGGGAGACAAACCATTAGAGATTCTTAATCTCAGGAAACAAACTGAGGGTTCCTGGGGGGTGGGGAGGAGGGATAGGGTGGCTGGGTTATGGGCATTGGGGATAGTATGTGCTATGGTGAATGCTGTGAATTGTGTAAGACTGATGATTCACAGACCCATACCCCTGAAGCAAATAATACATTATATATTAATTTAAAAATTAAAAAATAAAACAAAACAAAACAAAAGAAAAACCAGTAGTCCAAAATGTTTGGGATGAAGTAAAAGCTATTCAAAGACAGAAGTTTATAGCAATTTTTTTTAAAGATTTTATTTATTTATTTGACACAGAAAGATAGATCACAAGTAGGCAGAGAGGCAGGCAAAGAGAGGAGGAAGCAGGATCCCTGCTGAGCAGAAAGCCCAATGCGGGGCTCGATCCCAGGACCCTGAGATCATGACCCGAGCCGAAGGCAGTGGCTTTAACCCATTGAGCCACCCAGGCACCCCTACAATAATGAATTTTACCATAGCAGACAAATATGGGATCCAGACATACACAACTGACAAAAACCAAAAAATGGTCCACGAAAATGATTAATAATGATGGCCGTGATCCCTTCTGAATCATCTAACTTTTGCAGTGTGACAAATTACCCCAAAACTCAGTGCTTAAAACAACAATCAGGGCGCCTGGGTGGCTCAGTGGGTTAAAGCCTCTGCTTTCGGCTCAGGTCATGATCTCAGCGTCCTGGGATCGAGGCCCGCATCGGGCTCTCTGCTCAGCAGGGAGCCTGCTTCCTCCTCTCCCTGTCTCTCTGCCTGCCTCTCTGCCTACTTGTAATCTCTCTCTCTGTGTCAAATAAATAAATAAAATCTTTAAAAAAAAAAACCAATCATTTATCAGTTCATATTCTGTGCATCAGCAGTTTAGGCTGGGCTCAACTGGGTGATTCTTCTGATAGTGGGTGACTGAGGTTTAGTTGGTCTATTTGGCTTTACCTACATGTTGGGAGGTTGGCTGGGGTAAAGATGGCAACCGGACCATGTGTCTCTGGCATCTTGCCAGCTAGCTCAAGCTTTAACACACAATGGTCTAGTTCCAAAAATAGTAAGGTAAGCTGACTCCAATACACAAGTACTTTTTAAGTTCCCGATTATGTCCCATTTTCTAATATCCCATTGGCCAAAGCAAGCTCATAGCTCAGTTCAAACTCAAGGGCTGTAAAATTAGATTTTGCCTCTTAATAAAAAAGAGTAGTAAAGATACATTACAAGGGGGTACATACAGAAAAGAGAAGAATTATAGTGGGCATTTTTGCAAACAATATACCACTTTCTTTGTATTTAGGAATGAATTGAAAATAGGAAGGAGAAAAAAAAAATTTCCCCCTAGATTCCCTTCTATTGAGTTGAGACTTTCATGTTACAGAGCAGCTTCCTCTTACAGGCATCACAAGAAACATGCAGTAGTGTGTGGTGGTTGATGTTAGAATTCAGAAGTAGACTAAGGGGCTAGGGTCTGATACCAGAAATACAAATCTGGGAAGAGATTGACAAGGAGTCTGTGCCATAGAGGTCTGGTAAGAGCTAATACATGATCATCTGGGAAGGAATAGCAGGTGGTATTAGGGGGTCTGTAAGAAAGCAATGTGTTAGGAACAAGTTAAGTTAATATTGCATAAATGTGGCAGCAAATAGGGGGCTCTACCTGCTGGCCAGACTTTTCCTAAAAAGAACAAGTTATCTAGTCGTGAAGAAATTGAGGTCCCAGGCAGGAATATGGTTAGAGAGTCAGGCATAAGAGAGGAAGTTTAGAGATGTAATTAGAACTGACCCAATTACTAAAATCAACACATCAAGTCAGGACTAGTAATAAACATGGATCATATGAACTAGGGTGACAAGCAGAGCAATGTAAAGTTTTCCCCCTTCACAGCTTTTTTTTTTAAGATTTATTTTTTTTGTTTGAGAGAGTGAGCGAGTGAGCACACAAGCAGGAGGTGCAGGAAGAGGGAGAGAGAATCTCAAGCAGGCTCCACACTGAATGCAGAGTCCAACTCAGGGCTCCATCTCACAATCCTGAGATCTCGACCACACCAAAACCAAGAGTCCAATGCTTAACTGACTCTGTTACCCACGAGCCTCAAGAACTAACATTTCTTTAAAGCTGCCAGGAACAGTATCCAGACACTTAAAGTTTGTTTTACTGAACTTAAAGTGAACTGAATCCAGGGTTCACTTCATCATAAAACTTAATACTTTATTTTGTGTGGGCACTTGGGGACATACCTGGGTGATAACAACCCATAATAAGAAGAGCAAAATACAAATAACTTTTTTTTAGGAGGTTGGTCTGCTTTCTGTAGTTCTAAGTCCTTCTCACATTACCATCAATACTATTTCATGTAAATCCCAATGTACTACCTATTTTCCAGTCATTAAATTTTATTGATTATAGGCCAGAGTAGCTTTTACCACTTCATTTGGTCTCCCAAGTAAGGAATTCAGGAGGAACCAAAACAGTGGATGAAACAGAGTTAATTTGAGCAATTTTAAGAGCAAACATTGTAGGGTATTTTCTATGTGCCAGACCCTGTGTTTTATATTTATCAAATCATTTCATGCTCCTGACAACCCTAAAAGGTCAGTGACATTATGGCCCACAGTCTGCAGATGAAGAAACAAGTACAGAGAGCAAAAGTCATACTACTAGCAAGTGGTAGAATTAGAATGCAAACACAGGCTAGTCTGGCTAGAGTCTTTATTCTCAACCACTACACTGTAATACCTCTCAATTTTCTATTTATTTAATACCACTTCAGATCTCATTCCTCACCATTATGACCTTGTCATGATCGACAAATCTGCCTACTTTGTCTAATTTTTTTATTAAAACACTTTGTTTTTAATGTTTGCCATCTCTTCATAGCTATAGGTCTGCAGATTCAGCACTCAACAAATATTTGCTCAATAAGGATTATCTACTAGGTGCTGGACACAGGAATATAGAAACAAGTAAGAACATATAATATAGAAAGGTATATACACAAACAGATACATCACTGAGATGGTTTATTTCTTCTTTAAACAACAGTGGTAGAGCGGGATGAGGACACTGTATCATAACGCTCATGTTTAAATCTTGGCTCTGCTACTTACCAAACCTATGGTATTGGACAAGTTATTTAATTTCTGTCAGTATCAGTTCCCTGTATCTCATAGTGTTTAAGTTTTCCCCCTTTAATACAGCTGAGTATGGTAGAAATACCTCAACAAGTTCTGGACTCAGACTGAATCAGATCATCAGCTTCCTAATTCTTTCTCTAATTATTTTTGAATTTGACTATGATAAGTATTGTTCATCTTGACTCTGGCAAGTCATCTGCACTTGGAATACAAATTATTGGTCTGCTTTATTATAAAGGATTACAGTGTACTAATATATACTGAAGCTGGTGATGTAAGAGTATTTGATTTGATTGTGTATTTAAGATTGAAAATATAACATCAACATTCTTCTAACTGCATATTGTCTAATATTTCTGGAGCCAGATTCTTTGTACTATGTGAACAACAGAGCAGTTCCAATGACACAGAGCTTTTGTGAAGAATATTTTAATAAATATACATGATAACACCTACTAAGATGCCTAGGCATAGAAAAGTCCTTAATAAATGCTACCTCTCTCCCCCAGTTCCGACTTGTCTTCTTCCCTTAGATACTCTTGTAATTTGGTCACTGTGCTGCCAATTGAGAGCTGAGAGCAATGACAAGGATTTCCTTAAAGTCCACCAAATGCAGAGCACACTGGCTGTGATCTTTTGACCAAAGATTTTTTTTTCTCCAGCCTCTTTGATGTGCCTCTATTTGGGCCAAATTTCTTCTTCCACTTCACCATGTCTATTATAGTTTGAGAACTGTTAACTTTCTTTTTTAAGTTTTTATTTAAATTCCAGTTAGTCAACATACAGTGTAACATTAGTTTCAGGTGTACAATATAATGATTCAGTTCTTCCATACATTACTCAGTGCTCATCACAAGCACACTCCTGAATCTCTATGACCTACTTCATCCATCCCCCCACCCACCTCCCCTCTGGTAACTATCAATTTGTTCTCTATAGGCAAGAGTCTGTTTCTTGGTTTGCCCCCCTCTCTTTTTTTTTTCCCTTTGCTCATTTGTTTGGTTTCTTAAATTCCACATATGAATGAAACAATATGGTACCTGTCCATCTCCAACTGACCCATTTCACCCAGCATAACACTTTAACTCCATCCCCGTCATTGCAAATGGCAAGATTTCATTCTTTCTTTGTAGTAATATTCCTTTGTGTGTGAGGGAGAGTGTGTGTGCGTGTGTGTATGTATCAATCACACCCTCTTTATCCATTCATCAGTCAATGGATAATTAGGCTCTCACCATAATTTCACTATTGCAGAGAATTTTTCTGTAAACATCAGGGTGTATGTATCCCTTTGAAATAGTAATTTTGTATTCTTTGGGTAAATATCTAGTAGTGCAATTGCTGGATTGGAGGCTAGTTCTATTTTTAACTTTTCAAGGAACCTCCGTACTGCTTTCCAGATTTGCTGCACCAGTTTACATTCCCACCAACAGGGCAAGAGGGCTCCCCCTTCTCCACATCTTTGCCAATACATACTGTCTCCTGTGTTCTTCATTCTGACAGGTATGAGGTAATATCTCACTATAGTTCTGATTTCCATTTCCCTAATGAGAAGTGATATTGAGGAAAACTGTTCACTTTTTGAAGTTTATGTTTACCATGCCACATAGAACTCACTGCAGATACAATTATATATAATCTAGGATATTTTGATTTTCATATTAATTATGATCATTTTTAAATATTAAAAGATGCCCTTGCTCAAAGAATATTTCCATATACTATATATATTTGATTGTGTATTTGATGTCCTTGCTCAAAGATAACCTTGCTCAAAGAATATTTCCATATACTATAGAGATGGAATGAAAAGACATTATTCTTTTTGCTTTGCATAATTTCCTCAAAATCCTTGACAGCATTATTTTTACTGACCATTGTCTTTTCCTTCAGAAATACTTCTTAAAAACTGGATTTAGCCATTCACTCACAATTCATAATGAACATTTTTTTTTTTAAGAGAGGAAGAAATAGGATGGAGGAAGGGGGGCAGAGGGAGAGAGAGACTCTTAAGCAGGCTCCATGCCCATCAGGGAGACCGACACAGGGCTCGATCTCACAACCTTGAGATCATGACCTGAGCCAAGGTCAAAAGTCGGACACTTAACGGACTGAAACAGCCAGGCACCCCCATGATGTATATATTAGAATAATGTAAGTTAGAAACGATAAATATAATTGTATTTGTATCTCTCAGTAACTCTTTCAACATTTATTCACTGAAGTAATCTCCCCGTGTTCTGGAATAACAGCTTAGCAGGCCTCATAAGTTTTCCACTCATTAATATGTTATAGCCCTATGGCTGTTGTGAGTTATATACATAGCCAGCTCAGAAATTAGACTGTCCAGTGCTCAGCTACAAAAACAAACAACAAATGAATATTTACTGAGCAACTACCAAATGTCAGGCACTGTTCTATATCACCTGTGATAAGTAAATATAGCATAAAATTCCGATGACAGCAGAGCTTATATTCCAGAGGATAAACCAATCAATATATTTGAAGACATCTATTTCTGTCTGTAGCAGTTTTGCTTGATGAGGACAACTCTTACACTGGGAAAAAACCTAGGAAACCTGGTAATTAAATTATCTGCTGGAAGGGATTAGAGAGCTACAAAAACAGCTAAGACTTGAGGAGGTAAATGAGCAGCCAAACAAGTGAACCCGACATTGGAGCAGTTCTTCCCCGGAAGGCCTTTGTTCATTTGCAACTGGAAACTAAGAGGCTATGAAACTAAGCAGAACTTTTGGTAAGGATGAAGGAGACAAAGATTGAGTGTACAGTCCATCAAGTGGATATGACCAGGTAATAACCCCAGAATTTTAGTTGAGACCCAAAAGGGCTAAAACTGAGTGAAAGATAGGCCAAAATAAGTCACATAAAGACTGAAATATGGTTTTGATCAGTTCAATTCATACTGTAATAAGGTGATATGGTGTTAGATGAATTGCCCATCAAAAGTTATTGTAAATGATATCTGGAAGAAGATACATTTCAGACTCTCAAAATAGCTCTAAGATTTTTCAAAAACAATGTATGAAATAAAAAAAAATTACAAGATAGACCAAGAGATAAGCCCAAACATCAACCTTAATGAATAGATAATAGAAATATACATACTGGATACAGAATAAAGTTATTAGAATGGACTTTAAGATAACTAATATGCTTAAGAAAAGAAAGGTTAAGTAATTTGACCCAAAAATGCCTCTATAGAAAATAGCAAAACAAAAATCAGACCAAATGGAAAACAGATCAACACAATAACTGAAATTAAGAATTCAATAGATAGGGGCACCTGGGTGGCTCAGTGGGTTAAAGCCTCTGCCTTTGGCTCAGGTCATGATCTCAGGGTCCTGGAATCAAGCCCTGCATTGGGCTTCTTGCTCAGCGGGGAGCCTGCTTCCTCATCTCTCTCTGCCTGGCTCTCTGCCTACTTGTGATCTCTCTCTCTCTGTGTCAAATAAATAAAATCTTAAAAAAAAAGAATTCAATACGTAGGTTTAAGAATAGCTTAGAAAATAGCCCAAGAAAGGATTAGTGACATAGAAGATAGTTTAGTGGAAAGTATTAAGACTAAAAAAGGCAGAGGAAATAATTTGGAAAATATAGAGCATAGCATAAGACATGTAACATGGTAAGGAGATCTAACATATGCATTACTGGAATTCCAAAGGAGAGGAGAGAGAAAATGAGGTAAAAACAATGTTTATAATGACCAAGAACTTTCCAAAATGATTTAAGAGTCCAAGCCACATATTCAAAAAGCACAATAAACTCCAAAGTGGATATACATATAAACACCCCCCCAAAAAGAAAACAAAACAAAAACTAGGACCATCATAGCAGAATTTGTGAAGACAAAGGGAAATTAAAATATTAAGAGCAGTCAAAGAAAAAAGATATATTGCACTCACAGGAACAACAGTCAGAACTGAAATAATTAAAGCCAAAAGGTTGGCAAATTTCTTTCAGAAGTGAAAGGGAAATAAAAATATTTTTAGTTAAAGAATATTAAGATAATTTACTACTAGCAGACCCCTACTAAAAAACATACTAAAAATGGTTTTCTTCAGGCAGAAGGAAAATAATCTAACTACACATATGAGAGGGTATCACCAGGTTGACATCTAATTGACAAGATCCATGAAATAGTTGAGCATGCAATACTGAAGCTAAGGAGAGAGGTCAGAGCTGGAGTGAGAGCTTTTGTAATTGTTTTAGAATAGAAAGAATTTAGTAGATATATATTAAATGAATATATAACAGGATTTTAAAGTGGAAAAACTCTTCTGGTCTCAGTTTTAAGCCAATATTATTGGGAGAGGGATATCTGGTACTAAAAGAAATATTAAATAAAAATGCAACCACCTGGGTGGTTCAGTTGGTTAAGCATCTGCCTTCAGCTCAGGTCATAATCTCAGGGTCGTGGGATTGAGCCCCACATCGGGCTCCCTGCCCAGCGAGGAATCTGCTTCTCCTTCTCTGTATGCTCTGTATGCTCTCTCTTCCTCTTTGTCTCAAATAAATAAATAAAATCTTTTAAAAAATGCAATTTCCCCAAATACCTGGCCTAGAGAAGGCTTCATTACATTTGGGCCCCTCATAGGGATGTTTATCAACTTTAATATTATTAAAGAGATTAGAAAATGAATAAAAAAGAGTTCTAAATAATAAGGAAATTTTCTTGGTAAGAAATGCTTTGTTTCTTAATTTTTTCAGCATCTCATTTTATTCTTTTTACATGATAGTTGAACACTGAACACTGATTCTATATAAATCTCACAAAAAAAAAACCCTATTTCTTTTGTGCTTACCCCCATTACCTCCTATATATAAGGACTGTACTGTTTCAGTCCTTGGTGATCATTTCTTCTTCTAGGCTGCTATGGAGGTTACTGATGATTCATTTGGCCCTCAGTACATGCTACTTTGTAATGTGATTGTATGCATCCTGCTTCCTCAGCAATAAGAATCTAAATCACTTAAGGGTCACATGGACCATGTCATATACATTTTTGTATCTGCAGCACCCAAAAGATTGTAAGTGTACAATAAACTTTTTTTTAACAATGAAGTGACAATAAACATTTTTTGACAAAAGATTGTAAGTGTACAATAAACATTTTTTGACATTTTTTGACAAAGGTGATAATATTGAGAGGCATTAATATTTTTTAAAAGGCAAGAAAGATGAGAACACAGTATAACTAACTCAATGGTTTTTTTAAAAATCACACTTAAATGTGATCAGAGTACTAAAAAAGAGATGTCATATATAAAGTATGCTTATGTAGGCTTTGGAGAGAATAAGCAGTTATGCAGTGTGTATCCCATAAGTACTTCACTAAATTCAATTGTTAGGTGGGCTTTAAGTTTTAGACACTTATTTTTCACATGCCTAAGAGTTATAAGAAGCTTTCTAGAACTACCTTGTAACCACAATCAATTTGAGTGTATTTTAAGTTTTTGTTCACAATATCTTGCCACCTACAGTATCAAAGGAAAAAAAATGCTAGTATGTTCTACTAAGAAAAAAAAATAAAATTCACAATTCATATCAACTAAAGCCACGAAACTAGTTAAAGTTAAATTTAATTCATTCAATAAAAAAGAAAACTTCGAAGTGCTTTACTTTGAAAGATGGTATTACAGTCACAACACTATTTACACAAAATTTCTTTCTGGAGTATTCTTTTTTCTCGTCTGGGCACTTTTAAAAATCCCAGAAATATATAGAAAAATTTATATGAAATCTAGTCGTCTCTGAGTAATAGACAGTAATTACAAAATAGTCTTTAAACACCTTCTTCTTTGATTTCTTATGTCTCTGGGTTTTGCATGCTGGATAACTCCTTTATCCAGCAAGGAGCACGCTTGCTCCTTTCATACTACCCTCACATCCAATTTTCTAGAAAGTTTAATAAGATGATTGGAATAAAAGTGTCCATTTCTCTGAGGTATCACTTTCTAAAATTTACAACTTCTGAAGTAGTTTAGATGAATTCGGCCTTTAATCACTGTACACATACACTGCCAAAATATACTACTGATTCTATCGGTTATTCAGGGAATTTTATCACGACTTAGACATTAAGTTTTGAATGCTTGGCATTGTTGATTCAGGTTGCCTGGATGACTGCCTGAATCAAGTCTGAAGGGGCTGGAAGATTTAAGCTAGAGGTCTCTAATTAAGGGTGAATATCACAATCATCCCAAGAGTGTTTATAAATTATGGATGTTTTACTACCAACCTAAAGAATCAACTAAGACAAGCATGCTACAATTCAGAGATTTTCCAGAGGTATTCTCACTCGTAGCCCTCTTTCGGGTACAATGGTACAGCCAAAAAGAAAAGAGCTTCAGGCATGTTTATCAAGACCATGAGGACGGGTAAATTCTTCAGGCTGATAATAGCTTTTGTAAACCTTATAAGTATATATAACAAGCATGAAGTAAATAAGTGGGAAAAATTAAATGCTTATAGCAAAGGCCATAGGTTGTGACATAAGGCAAAGGACAGCAGGTGTTAGGAACACTGAAGCTTGGGAGGTAGGTGTATGTGTCACCCCGTGCAGAGAGAAGAGAGAAGTTCCACTTCCTGGTGGTAAGTAATAAAGTCACAGAGAGAGTCACACAGAGGGAAGTGTATGGGGGCACTCACTAACCTGCTTTCATCTATCAACTGGCTCTAACTCTGGTAAATCTGAAATTACCAATTCCTATCCCAGTATCTTTTGATGGATGGACTTTAAAAATGACACCTCAAATTCAGTTTAAATAAATAAAAATCACTAGATATAACCAAGTGTTTTAAAATAAAGGAAAAAAATCTATAATGAAAATCAGCAGTGTTTTTCAAATGAAGAGAACAGTCATTAGCTCAAAATTCGGACCATGAAGTCTGATGTTCTAATGTTTAAATTAATGTACCTGTTTATTCTATATCTGTATTAATTTTAATATAAAATAATGTTTAATATGTTTAAAACATATTTAACAAGTCAAACTGATGCTCTAGAAGGCATACTATGTTTTTCCTGTAGTCTTGAATATTCACTGGGCAACACTGCTAACAACTACTAGCATATTAAAATGATGCATCCAGAAAAAAAAAATAATAAAATGATGCATCCAGAGGAGAAGAAAGTCTGTAGACTTCTGTCCTGTTGCTGGTTTTCATTTGCTTAGAAACTCAGTGTGGTCATTATATAATATAATATAGCAAGAAGATTATGGCAAATAGCTAATGTTTTTAGTCGAAGGAAAAGAAAATATAGCCATTCTGGTCTCTTTAAAAAAAAGTTCATTAAAAATTAAAATTGATAGTGTGAAATTTTAGTGAATTTTCATTGCTTTTTTAAGTTCAATGGGAGTAAAAAAAATCATTCTCTCTGTAAATGGAAATTAATTAGCTGACTGTGTGTCAGAAGGAAATTTCTTTTAGCCCCAATATTTTTTAGTGACCTCTCTCTGAAAAGTCTTCTTGTACTTTTCAGTTGCTGAGTTTTAGTTCTATAACTACTACGTATCATTTCTCATTTTAAAAGAATATTAGAGTACATATTAGCAGGGGATAATNCACGTACATATTAGCAGGGGATAATCTCCCAAAGCAAGCATGGATTTAGTTCAGATATATTTTGAGTGCTGTTATTTTGCAAAAGGATGCTAGGGCAATTAGGTTCAAATATGGAAATACAATGTAAAAAATAACCTCCATGATCTAATTGAGGGGAGGTGGGAGTGGGGTTAGATTAATGGTGCCCAACACCAACACTTTTCTGGTCTACAAGATTTTACTTCCTATATTATTAACTTAAAATATATTACATGAAAGATTTTTAAATGGCATCCAACATGCTAGAGTTTATATTTCTAATCCATTTCATAATGTTAATAAACATATAGTATCCAAATAATTAAAAGGATTTTAAGGAGACGACCATTTAAAGATTATTATTAGGTTCAGGTACAAAATAGATTTTCAACCACTCAATATATTTATATATGTGACAAATAAATTAAACTATCCCAAAATCTGGAGGCTAATGTGGCTCTAGGTACATAATAATACCAGTTATTGGCCATGATAGATTTAATCAATTTTGAAATGTTAATATTCCTCTATGCATAGATAAATGTTTTTGAGATTTTTAAGAAAATCAGTCTGCTATCATTTTCTGAATACTTCTTTGTGCCAGGTACTATGTTAGATACTGAGGTAATAACAGTAACACGTGGTCCCTACCCTCAAATACCTCACAGCAAATAACAGTACATAGCTTTATTATTCACAGAATGTTTTAACTTAGATGATCACATTTTGACCATCACAATCCTATAATTATATAACGTAAACACTTTTACCCTTAGTTTGCAGTTACTGAAACTTGGGCTTAGAGAATATTTTTCTCATACATCCTTCTCTAAGACTGTCTAGCACACTACTAGGAGCATAATGGGTGCTCAAGAAATATTTGATAATGAGTGACTTGCTCAAGGTCACATAGCTGTACCAGTAAAGCTAAGAATTAAACTCAGGTCAAGTTAATTCTAAGGCCAAGATGTCAAAGTATTACTACAGATAGTTTTGAGAGGTTGATTCAGGGCATCTGTTTGCACATCTCTCTGATGAAACTGATTCAACAACTTCCTAATATAGTAATTCTTGCGCTATCTATACATTTTTTTTTAAGGTGGAATGGCATGCCAGGAAAAAAAAAGTCTATTCATTGCTCTACTTTTAGCATCTACCCTCGAGGGAGAGGAGGCAGCAAACAAATAGAATTACAGAGATCTAGTATCTATGTCACCAATATGAATGGTTAGGTCACTGGCAGGTATTATCAGACTGAAATTATCCGTCTTATAAAAAAAACCTTATTGTATACTCAAGAACAGGAATAATCCAAATATCGATCTTGAATTAGAATTAACCAGGTTGACCTTGTGCCAGCATAACTAGATTTCCTGGAAGTACTATATATCTCAACTTTACAAACTGCAACAACAGTAAAATATGAAATAACATGATCTTGCAGTAAGTACTAAATGAATTCATTCGAGTTTTAGTGTCAATTATTTGGGTTATTTCATTTGTGTTTAAGTGAGTTTTACAATAAATCTTTGTTGAAAGGCTATTTACAGGATTGGTGGGCTGGATATCAAAATGTCTACAAATGCTGTGTCTTTGGGAAAATCATTTCTATAGCTGAACCTGTTTAATCATTATAAAATACCAGGGCTAGATTAAAAAAAAACCTCTAAAGTATCAGGAAACTCATATTTAGTAATTCTTGGATGATGATAGCTAATATTTATTGAAGTGTTACTATGTGGCAGGCACTGTTCTGAGTATTCCCCTTGTATTAAAGCATATAATCCTCAAATGCACCTGAGGTAGGTACTACTATATTCCCCCATTTTATAGATGGGGAATTTGAGGCAGCAGAGTTAGAGCACTTCTTGAAGCTTCTGGAGCTCGTAAGTAGTAAAGATGGAATTCTAACCTAGGCCGTCTGGTTCTAAAGCTGGTGCTATGCCATACTGCCTCTGTAGACAAGAATGCAACAGCACCAATGATGTCTTCCTTTTATAGAGTTATTACTATTTGCCAGATATTGAACTAACAGCACTATGTTTGTTATTTCATTTAATCCTTATAAAAATAATAATCTGAGGTAAAAACCTATTATACCTATTTATACCTATTTTACAGGTCAGAAAACTGACTCGAAATTTAAAATAACCTGTTCACTGTAAGAGGTCATGGCAGGCGGAGATTCTACCCTGTCTATCCTTTGTTTCTAATGCCTCTACTTTTAATCAATGTGCAATATTAGGATGTTTTGTAAGAAATATACTTTTGGAGTTGGAACTCATCTTACACCTTTTCCACCTCAAAAGAGTTTTGGTGGGTTTCAAGGCAGAAAAGATTGAATTGAAAACAATATATAACGTGCTGAAATGGTTACCAATATGGAGTTCTCCTGTTAAATTTATATATAATGGTGTTTGAATTTTCTGAGGAAAAACCACCCATTCAATAATATGTGAGGAGTAATAAGTAGATGACACATTAAAAGTAATAGTAATAATAATTGCTGAATTTGAGGTTTCACACTTGGACTTTGAGAAACTTAACTTTCTTTTCTCAGATTAAATGCAGGCATCTCCTTAAGTGACACAACTGAATTATTCCACAAACACAAGTCTGGCAAAATTTTACACGTTTTAAGACCAGCTAGGTCATTAAATAAAAAACTCAAAAAATTTCCTCTTCTTAATTCCAAGTGGTGGTCCCATCAGATCTAATTTGAAATGCACTGGCAGAGCTTGGCATATAAGCTGGTGCTTGGCTGGCTCAGTAGTCAAGGGACTTTAACTCCATGGGTGGATGTACAGCGCATATTTTAATATCTTTGGGGGGAAAAAAACAGACAAATTTGCACAGGAGGAAAACCTGTCCACAACTGATTATATTTGTACAACATGGTATCGACCCAACACTTCCAAAGATAGTACTAAACAAATGGTACTAAACATTGAACTGGTACTAAACAAATGCAATACTCAGGAGTCCTCTTAAAAGCAACATCAATAATGCCAACAAACATGATACAACTATGCAGCTAATCAGTATCCACAGTTATAGTAATAAAAGACAATAATAATACATAGGTAATGCCCTTCTGTAAACAGTAATCAGTCTTAGAGTTAAGAAAATAAAAGAAAATATAATACTTGACTTTTGAGAAGAAACTTTTAAAAGGCTTTATATGCATAATGTTAGAGTATATATACATACACATATAAACATATATTTAAGTATATATTACACATCTTGGGAATATAAAGCATATGCATATTATATACACACATATATATTTGTGTATTATATATAATTTCTTAGTTCTAAGAGGGAAAGAAATCTAATTGGTCAAAATCAGTCATAAAATTTTAACCATGTTCTGCAAAAAACAGCAGTGCCAAAGGGTAATGCATTGCTAATGGTTTCCAGTGGAATAAATAGCTACTCTGACGTCAAAACTTTGTTACACTCCAATAACTGGCTCACTTGGGGTTTCAGGTACAGCAAGTTACATGTCAGTTTTAAATAAAGTTATAAAAATAGAATGCCTGGTGAACCATATTGTCGCTATGCAACCTGATATGTTATGATTTATATCCAATAAAATGTTAACAAAGGTGATAGATTATACCAAAATAGTATCTGGTGATTTAGGATGCCCTGCTCCTTAAATTTCAGATTTAAAAATGCTATATTTTACTTTGTCTGGACCTAAAGTGGTACACAGCTGAGTTATCCACTGTTAGCACAGTGTCAAATTAGAATTATTTACATATCTCAAAGACAAAGTGATTTATACACTGGCAAATCTCCCTTGATAGGTATAACAATGATATTTTAACCAGGGACTTAGAGCAATAGGAACAATAAGTCTACAGAATGCTAAAAAAATGGGGGGCTTATTATATTAGTTCATATAGGACTATCAGTCATTTTTCAGAAAGGATATTGCTCAAATAAATACAGGAATTTCAATCAAAATACAGCAATTATATTATCTTACTCTAGGACTAGACTTGAAACTGTAAGTTGAGAATGCCTGAAAGATGTGCTCCAATTATGTATTATATTTAACAGCTATTTGACATAGTCAATTTTATTTTAAAGTAAGTGCAAATGAGATCTTATAAGGTTTGAAGTATCCATCAAACAGAATGCACAATCAGAATGGTAACAGTTTTTCTATACCAGTGTCTTACTATGGGCGGCATAGAGGACATATTTGTGTAAGAAAGGGAAAAAAATAAAATTTGTTTCAGTCACAATATTTATTGAAATAATATCAAAACAAAACAATATATATTTAAGTGACTGATGAAGACAGTGATTTATATACAAGAAAATAAACTGTAGTGTTATTCAATTATTTCTACATTAAAATAGAAAATATTTTATTCTTATATGTAGACATTTATACAACAGGGTTTTATCCATAAAATAATACAGAAATCCATATATATGTATTTATTCTATTTCCTTGTTTTTGCTTATTTTGCATGAGAGGGAAGGAGCAGAAGATTTAGATAGACAAATCTCAGGGCCAATATCTACCAAATACTGACTTCAGTCAAGTTAGGTAACCTCTATGAGTCTTCTTCCTCTGTACATGCAGAAATAATAATTAAATGAAATAATGTACATAAAGTCTCTACAACAATGCTCCTCGCATGCAGTGTTCCAGGCACTGTTCTAAGCTACTGAGAATCATTAGAATTCTGATTCATGGAGCTGATATTTTCGTAGGGGTGGGGGATGATGACACACATTTTGTATAAGTAAATTATATAGTTTAATAGGTAATAAGAGACATCAAAAAATACAAAATAAAATAGGAAAGAGTAAGATCAGAAGTGCTGGGTTGTGATTTTAACAAAGTGGTCAGGCAGGCCTCACTGAGAAGATGATGTTTGAGCAATGACTTGAAGGAGGGAAAAGAAGAGGGAAGAACATTCCAGGCAGAGGAAATAGCTAATGCGATTGGCTAAATTCAGAGGCATGCTTGGCAATGTTGAGGAATAGCAGGGAAGCCAGAATGACCAAAGCACAGTGATCGGGAGACAGAGAGGAAATGGGAAGGATACACATTGTAAAGGCTTTGTAAACTACTTTAAGTGCTTTGGTTTTTGTAAAATAGCTACCATTGCAGAATTTTGAGCAAAGTAATGGCATACCTTAATTTATATTTAAAAGTATCATTAATGGTTAATGTGTTGAGAATATATGGAGAAGACAAGAAGGTCGGGTAAGAGATTATTGCAGTGATCCAGGTAAGAGATGGTAGTTAGGACTAAGGCGGTAGCAGTAGAGGTGGTGCAGTCTAATACACTGTGGTTCTAATCATAATATATTGTGAATTTAGAGGCAATGGGATTTCTTTTTTTTTTTTTTTTGTCAATTGCTACTAAAGTACTTTTTTTTTTAATTTTATTTTTATTCTTTGCCCAAGGGGTACAGGTCTATGAATCATCAGGCTTACATCTTTCACAGCACTCACCAAAGCACAAACCCTCCCCAATGTCCATAACCCATCCACCCTATCCCTACCCTCCCACCCCCCAGTAACCCTCAGTTTGTTTTGTGAGATTAGGAGTCTCTTATGGTTTGTGTCCTTCCCCATCCCATCTTGTTTCATTATTTTTCCCTCCCTACCCCCCACGACCCCCCACCCTGCCCCTCAAGTTCCTCATATGAGGCAATGGGATTTCTGATGGACTAGATGTAGGGTGAGAGAAGAGAGAAATCAAGGATGTCTATGGACTTTAACCAGACCAACTGGAAGGATGAGGAAAGCTATAAATAAAGCAGGTTTTGGGTGAAGATCAGGTGTTCAACTTCAGTCACATTAAATTTGAGATCTCATTATATATGCAAGTGGAGATGTCAAAAAAAGTATTTAGATATACATGTCTAGAGTTCAGGAGAGAATATTAATATGAAGATAGTATTTGAAGCCACTAGACTTGAGCTTACCAAGGCTGTGAATCTAGACAGAGAAGAGAAGAGAACCACAGAACTCCAACATTAATACCAAGGAAGGGCAGCTGAGGAAATTATGATTGACAAGGTACATTTATTTTTAAAATGTATTAATTACAATAATAATATTCATTAGGATGCTCACCAGATACTATATTTAGGGCTTCATGCATGTATGTCTAGACTCCAAATAGAAGATAATGAAGAGAAGGCCGAAAGGATCAATAATTTCATTTACTCACCAACACTTTCATGCTTTTCTCAAGAAAAGTTCTTTCTCTAACCTTTCTATGAGATGCCCCCCAGTGAGTTCTACCTTAGCAGGGTACAAGACTTGATCATCACATTCCACATGATACTAATTTGGTTGGATAATTCAGACCTTGCAAATATAGGGAATTCAGAAGAGGAAGGGAGAGAGGAAGTGTGCAGGGAATGAGAATCATACCTGCCTGTGAGTCATTAAATAGGGCTTAATGTGAACTTAGCATAGACAGACCTTAAAATACCTATATTGTTTAGCCACTGTTTTCTATAGCATTAGCCGTCTTTGGTAATTTGTACTTACTCCCATCATACACAGAATTCATTTCACTAAGTCTCTGATTGGCTTATGACATATTTTATAATTGCTTTGATCACTGTCAATCAGACACTTGCATATTAGGTGGACTATATGTTATAGCTATTATTATTGATGCAAAGCATTACTACAAGTAAATTCTTAGGTGAGTAAGAATGATTGCTTTCTCCATATACAACCCTTACATAAGGTCACATCCTTCTACAGTCAATATTTACAACTTAAATGTTACACAAAATCTTTGAGATCATATAGCCTAACTAAGCCCTTACTACACAGATAAGGAAAAAATTCAAAGAAAGCCAGTAATTTGTCCAAGTTCAAACGGTTAATTAGTGGAAGAAACAAAGTCTATTCAGAATTGAGGTCTAATGCATACCCTGTGAACAGGGTATGAAAAGGAATATACTAGGGAAACTGTATTGAAGGGTAATGTAATCGTTTACATCTTTATTCTCTAATATGCAGACCAAAATCTTGGTACACAATGATTTTCCTTGATTCCTGCACATAACTGATCTTTGAATTGCTCAATAACTAGGTGACATGTAACCACAGGATCTGGGATGACAGTGGAGTGAGGTCCTTCATCAGAGAGCATATTCTAAAGCAAGGTTCTTAGTCTACATTGATTTTTAAGTAGTTGAGAGAAAAAAATCCAGATAACCACTAATTCTATTGTTCTAATGACCAATGTACAAAAAATTCTATTATAATGAATGGGAAAAATGGTGAGATTATCAATGAGGATTATCATATGTTAAACAGTAATTTAAGTCAAGAATAAAAATAAATTGTAGTGTGAATAGTAATAAAAATACAATAGTTGTCTAAAAACAATTATTCAAAATATACTAGAGAATTAGGCCAAATGAAACAGTTCCACATTTTTAAAAGAATTTTCTTCCTTCTTTTCCTTGATCACAAGATTTGAAAGGGGGTTACAACAGTAGGGAGCCAAGCAGCTGTGCACTTTAGGCAAAGTCATGAAATTTTCCAGGCCTGAACTTATGGTTCTATGTGGTTAAACGTAGCTTAGAATTCAAGTGTGCAAAACTAACTGGCATGTGTATAGTGCTGTGCTGAGCCCTAGGGGAGATGAACATGAGGCATATTATTTGACTCTTGCCCTCAAAGAATTTAGCAACTTTTTAGGGGAAAATGCATTCTGTTCACATTAAAGGACAATATAAGTCACAATATAACTGTATATTTTATGTGTAAACAAAATAAAAAACATAAAGGAAAAAAAAAGATAAAAATGAGGCCAAGCAACATGCAGATATGTATATAACAAGAAGGCTATTTTAAAAAATCATCGTTTTCATTAACTCTGATAGAGCTCTTTCAAAAATAAGCCTCTGATGTGCAGCTGGGTGGCTCAGTGAGTCAAGCATCTGCCTTTGGCTCAGGTCATGATCCCAGGGTCCCGGGATCCAGTCCCATGTCAGGCTCCCTGCTTGGCGAGGAGTCTGCTTCTCCCTCTTCACTTCCCCCACTGCTTCTGCTCTCACTCTCTCTCATGTGCTCTCTCTCTCAAATAAATAAATAGCATGTAAAAATAAAAACAAATAAAAATAAATAAGCTTTTGAACAATTGCTCAATTTAAGAAAGGTTCAGGAAACAAGTTGGACATCTATTGAGCTCCAGAACCAGGCAAGATACTATATTTGAAATCTGAAAAGACATGGATGATGCTTTCTAAAGGGAAGAATATAATTACAATACAAAATGATTAATTATATAATAGTGTTTCAAAATTCAGAGGCATCTAAGTTCTTATCCTACTCTCTATAAAAATAAATCAAAACATACATTCAGGTTTTCATAAAACTGAAGTTTAAAAAAGCTATATATATTATCTATGCCTATAAGACCAAGAGGTAAAAGGAATGACAATAAAGTATGAACTACGGACAGTCTCATTTTAGATTATTATATCTAAATTGACAGAAGTGAATATAACTAAGTTTTATCATATATATAATGAATCAACCCCATCTCTTAATATCTTACTAGTAGAAGGCTTATTTCCTTTTTTTTTTTAAATGAAGGCTTATTTCCGGAGGATAGGAAGACAGAATGCCACTGTACTCTCCTGGGGGGAGTAGGGGTATTAGTGTCATAACACATACTATGTTCAATTCAGAGTACCACATTTCAAATGATACACTGACCAAGAAGTCAATGAGCAAAAGCTTTTGGAGATCAGGTATTAAGAGATCAAAAATGGAAGGAAGTATACCTAATAAGGTATATAACCTAATAAGAAGAAGAAGAAAAAAAGGAATAACCTAATAAGAAAAAGAAATTCAGACACAGACTGAGGTACTCAAGAACATTAAAAATATTAAAATCTCGGGCGCCTGGGTGGCTCAGTGGGTTAAAGCCTCTGCCTTCGGCTCAGGTCATGATCTCAGGGTCCTGGGATCAAGGCCCACATCGGGCTCCTTGCTCAGCAGGGAGCCTGCTTCCTCCTCTCTCTCTGCCTGCCTCTCTGCCTACTTGTAATCTCTCTCTGTCAAATAAATAAATAAAATCTTAAAAAAATATATTAAAATCTCATAATATGTAAGAAATTACACATCCATTTCCTTTTTGTGGATACAGTTCTGAAGTTTCACATATGGGAAGACAGGAAGACTTATATTTTGAAGACTCTCTTCTGTATGAGCCTGAAGCCAAAATCGCAAAAAAAGGACCTGGATATGAAATAAACTAAATTACTTAAACAGATGAGAAAGTGAGCTATTATACAGATATGGGCTAACATATTGTTATGGCTCAGTAGAAATAACATATTATTCAATACTTGCCCAATTAAATGTTATTTACTCCAAAGAGATTATACCAAATAGGACCCAGGAATTTTGATTACCAATTTTTGATTTCTAATCTCTATTATATCTCACTCCTAGAAATGATATCTTTGTTAAATCAACCACAATACTTTTTCACCCCAGGAGAACTATGATACTGAATATATATATGCTTGTGTATATGTGTGTGTGTGTGTGTGTGTGTGTGTGTGTGTGTGTGTGTTATAGTGACTGCATAGTAGGTTATTCACATGTTGATCATCTCTTGATAGATTGCAAGCTTTTTAAGGACAGAAAACTTTCTATCCACTAGCTCATCTCCATAATATGGTGGGCAGTCAAGACTTATTACATAAATGTATGAACCTGCTGGTTTAGTGTGTGGCATGCCTTTGTTAAGTGGTCTTCTAATAGATAGGTAGTATAATACAGTAGAGTGGTTAAGAGTTGAGCCAGATTACCTTGGTTTAGATCTGGCTCTGCTACTGACTACTTTTCTGTGATGCTGGAAAGTTATTTGACTTGTGTCTTAGTTTATCTGTAAAAATACAGAGTCATAGTAACCTATATAATAAGTTAATGTAATGAAGATTAAATAACACTGTACAATATTAAGAACACTGACTATCACACAGTACTCGGTACATAGCACTCATGATGGTGATGATGATGATGATGATGATGTACCATGTATCTTCAGTGCAGAAGAGAAATAGAATGTACTCCTGCCCAGTGATGAAGGGGGTACCTACCTGTATTTCTAACAAGCAGTCCATCACTGGTCAATGGTCTAATGCATGTGCATGCATACACACAAACACACAGATATACAATGTATCTGTCTCTACACCCATCTATGATATATATTTATATATCTACTATATATATATATATGACATTATCTATCTATCTATCATCTCATATCTACCCACCTATCTATCCAGCTACCCAAACACCTTTATAAGTCCATATTCTTTGAGACAAAGTAACATACAAGGGGGGGTATCAAGTTTCAAAATGATCTAGTAAAAAATAACTTGTTTCTGATGCGTTTATAAAAGTAACACTCTGAAAGTTTAACCAAAGCTATGAAAGATGGAGAATTTGGGGATTTTACTTTGTTGGTCTGGTATTTATTTCTATAGACTCATTTGTTTTCTACTACTACTCCCAAAGATGAGAACTGCATTCACTGGGGGTTCTAGAAAGTAATCGATAAAATGATAACAGTGATAGAGTCTAGGGTTTTCATTAAGGTAGGACACAATTCCTGAAATGCAATGACTAGAACACGTCTGGTGAAAAATGGCAGGATCATTAAATAGTTCCATTGGCCCAGGTAGGAAAAGAAAGATACCTAATTATAGTAGTCAAACACTTTTTACTCCTGCCTCTACATGACCTACAAGAATTATTAAGAAAATGAGGCAATATAGTCTCTTCAAAAATGGTTATCTTAGTTAGGAATGATAATATGAAATATTTATCTCTTAAATGATAAGTTCAAAAAGAGACATTAATGAAAAACATAGTCACATTCTAAAAAGAAATACTAATTTAAGTATTTTAAATAAATATGATATACAAAATAGGGTGCTTCTAATATCACTTTTTTTTGGGTTGGTATTTTATATTCTTCAAGCCAAAGAAATACAGGTCTAGGTTAATTGGGATTTACTATAGCCTGTTTTCCATCAAGGACATAAAAATATCAAGGACTCAAATATTCAAGAAATCCTCAGATGTCATATTCCTATCAAGAAACTATGAAATACCCCATTTTGTTTATGCATTCCAAATAATGGAAACCAAACACATGGGCTTTACATCACCACTCTCACTTCCCACACCTATGGCAGGTTTTCCTTTTGACTCCATGATACTTGTTAACAAAATGAAACAGGGCCAGCAACTACCAAGCAACAGGCCTTAACACTCAAAATCAAGTTTACTTGCCATCTCTACTCTATAGCCTATAGTTATGGCTCAACCAAATTATAGATATTTTTTATTTGACGCCTAGATAAGAAGTGAGCCTGCCAGCCAACAATCTATAATTCCTCCAGGTCTTAGTTGTATAACATCTGTTCTCATAATCTGGAGGCCCCCACATTCTTCCCTATTTTAATGTTATTAGCTTTGCTTACAAAGGTTTTGCATGTCTACAAAGTTTTAGTTTCCTCTTCAAACCCATGTGTATGCTGAACTGTAGGGAGCCCGAGGGTAGTGCTCACATTTTAGTCTTCTCTGGGAATCAATCAACAAATCCTTACTGATCACCTTCCATGTCCCAGACAACAGACAGAAAAGATAAATGAGGACAAGTTCATGCACTTAAGGACTTATAAGTATAGTGAGGGACAAAAAGATAATAAGCATTTACACACACAAAAAAATAACCAGAATTATTCTAGGTACAGGTAAGTGTTATAAAGAACATAAAAGAGGGTAAATGGAGAACAGTGATGGCAGGGGAGATGAGGAAAGAGGTCACTTCCATGTTAAATGAAGGAGAGGCCTTCAGCCAAAATGCTAAAGTGTTTGGGCTTGAATGATAAGAGACAGCCACGTAACAAAGAATGTTGTTATCAAAAGGAATAGCAAAAGCTAAGTACCTGCTGTGGAAATGAAATTGACACACCCTTAGTACAGAAAAGACAGTATGGCTGAAACACTGTGAACAAGGAAGAGCTTGGGAAAGATAAAACTGTATAGGCCAGAGCCCAGTAAAGGCAGACAGAAAAGTCAGATGGTTTTTGCAGTAAGCCTGGGTACAAATGATGCAGTTACACTAAATGTATTGCAATAGAGATGATGAGAAGTGGCTGAATTAGAAATATATTTTGGAGTAGTCAAGAAGGAATCGTGGATGATTTCTTGGTTTTTTTGGCCTAAGCAACTGGGTGCCAACTGCTGAGACAAGAAATAGATGACGATTTTGGTGGAGGTGAAAACATATTTTGGTTTTGGCCTCATTGAAGTGGTGATTTCACGTAGCTAATTGCTCTACACCTGAACTGAGTTAGGAAAAAGGTCAGGGCTGGAGATGAATTATAGAGCCATCACCAAAGAGCAGACCATGGAATCAAATTCTGAGGATGTAGATAGAAAAGAAGGCCAGAGACACTCCAAAACTAAAAGTCTAGTAGGGGAAGAGTAGATCAAGAAGTGTATTAATAAGGAAAACCAGTGACTCTGAGGTCACAGAAGCCTAGATAAAGAATTTTATTAAAAAGGAAGAAGTGATTATTTCTAAAGTGATGAGGACAAAAGTTTGATGGGAGTGGTTTAAGGAGCAAACGGGAAGTGGACAATTGGAGGAAGTGAATATGGACAACTTTTAAAAGGAGTTTTGCTATAAAGGGAAGAAAAAAATGAAGCAAAGCTGTAAAGGAATTTGGGGTTGAGAGAATTTTTAAATTGTGATATTAAAAATGCTTGTTTACTGGTGAGGATGTCCCATAGAGAGGGGAAGACTAATAATTCAGGAAAGGGAAAATTTCAAGAGCAAAGTAATTGAAAAGGAAAGAGAGTGGGATTCAGTGCTTGAATGTACAAGCTTACTTTATAAAAAAAGGTACTTCTCCAGTAAACTAAAGGGAAGCACAATGGGTAGGTACAGATACAGGTACGATGGTGGAGCTGATGGTAGAAATATGAAACAGTTCATATTTTGTTGCATCCTTTTTATCAGTAGGTGGCAAGGTCAGTGGCTGAGAGACAGAGAGGGAAAAGCAGCTAGAGATTTAAGAAGAGTGGAGGTATGGAAATAGTTGTCTAAGAGAATGGAAATTTACATTACATGGCAGTAAATATTGTCCTTTTGAAATTAGTGATGCTATCTTTGTTAGCTAAGACTGCAATACTTCCCCTTTCCTCTCATCAATGCTCCTATTCCCATTCCCTACTATATATCCTCCTTAGCTCCTGTTGATAACTTGATATATATTTACCTCCTACTAGAAAGTATGCTCTATGAAGGAAAGGATTTTTGTATTTTTTGTTCACAAATACAGTCCCAGCACTCAGAGCATACCTACCACATAGGCGATACTCAGTAAGTATCAGTTAATTGAATGAGTGTGTGGTAATAAATTTGAATTTATCCAGCCAGTAAAATTAGATTCCTTTCTCTAATAAAGTTGTTAAAAGTGTGGAGTTAGGTGGGTTTAAAAAAAAACAAACAGGGGTTTTGTGAGGCAATATGACAGAGGAAGAAAGGGAAAAAGATGAGTGATGACAAATAGTCATAAAGAATTATAGTCATTGGACATTAACTACAGGTTGGAAGTCACCAAGATATGGAAGGACGGAGAGAGTATTTCAGTAGGGGATCTAGAAGGACAGAAAGTGGTTATCAGAAAGCAGAATGTTTGAAATAAACATTTTAGAGATCTAGGGTATGATCATGTGAATGAATGGCTGAGGTAGGATAGAAGAAAAAAAATTATTAGAGTTAAGGAAGCCTAAGAACCGAGATAACAGGGGGTTGAATGTAATTCATGTGTGGAGACTAGTTAGTTACCTATTTCTAATGTTGATTCCTGAAGCACCAGATACCTAGTGTATATAAAGCATCTAGGGCTTTGTCAGTTGTTACAAGGAAAGTCTACTACAGCATTATACTACTTCTGATGGCATAGGGACTCTCAGAGCCCTGGAGCAATGACTCATATATATAAGAAAATTGATGACCTAGCAAGAATAAAATTGACCTTCAACAAATTACTTGAGAGACAAGTTTATGAGTTTGGAGTTAGTTGAAAGGCTTGGCTCTTTAAAGCTAAAAGCATTATTTATTATAAAATTTATGGCTAAGAAGGTTATGTGTGAAGAGTGAAGTAAAATTCTGACCAAAATAGGAAGTTTCTAATTTAGTAACAGGGGACTAGGCCAAAAAATGATCATTCCTATTTACCCCTTTGCTAGAGAACAGCAGACACAATGGGGTGGGAGTAATTTTGCTATCTCTTCAGATTTGATTCAAATTTTCCTCTAGTTAGTTGGCAAACCTGGATCTGCATTATTGAGAAGTAAATGGGAGGTTAGAAAGTCACAGAGCCTTGAAGAACAAGTTATACTTCAGATGTGACTGTGGGAAGCCTTTGTTTAAAAGGATGAAAAAAAAATACAGATCCGATCCTTTTGACTCAAGAATCACACCTTCCCCAAAATATCTGTAGATACACCTGAAACTCCTCTCTTACACCCCAACCACAAATACTGCAAGTGGGATAGGAAAGTGAAGAGCTAAAACTGACAAGGTGGTTGACCTGAAACATTTTATTAGTGATGCAGAAATAACAATGTTTTGAATGCTACCCGTAAGTCAAAGGTCACTGATAACAAGAGAGAAGATCTTTTTCTGGCAGGTGAAAGCAGAATTGAAGGGGATTTTCTGGACAAGAAAACCAATGAAGAGAAGGTTGCTTTGGCCTTTGAATCAATAATTAATTTTGCAACAACAGCCATGCATGCTGCCCAGAAAGTTACATAGTTAGATTCCTCTACCCCTACGTTTATGAGCAAGGAGCAAATGAAGCAAATGATGTAGGAGAAACATCATTTTTTAAAGGAAAATAAGTTTAAAATACCTCATTAGTGTCATACCAAATTAGTGCAACATCACATGATAACATCATTTGTTTAATAGGGCAGGGAAGCTAAATTATACAGTATTTCTAAGTATATAATGATGAGCATTACCTGTTTAATGAGGTAAAGAAAGAACTTACCTATTAAAGAACACTTACTGAAGCCCTTACAAAATGCAAAGCAACAAGGAAATACCAAGATTTAATGCACAAGAGCACAAACTAGGTGGTGTACAAGAGGAGTATTTCAATTTTTAGTTAAGTACCTAATAGTATGAGGACTGGTAGAAGTAGCAATTCTAAGCTTTATTCAACTAATAATAAAGTTTTAAAATATACGAAGCAAAACTGATAGAACTGCACGAAGAAAAATAAATCAACAATTATAGTCAAAGATTTCAGCATCCAACAAACAAACAAACATACAAACCACTGACAAAAAAGCTACAGACTTTTACATTAGGGTGACTGTGAGTTAATTTTTTTTACTTCTTTCTTTGATTTTAAAATGTTTCCCATTGGTTTATATTACTGTTGCAATAGAAAAGTAAACTGAAATTAGTAAAGTTATATAACATTAGCTAGCTTCTCTGGGTGAAAAGTATCACACTTTGAATTTAAAACCATCTGCAACTGATCCATTCCCAGACAAAATGCCTTATTTTCCAATTTATTCATTGTCACACATCTATTAGATCCTTTAATACACCACCGATTTAAACAATGAGGATTGAAAAAATCCTTGTATCAAGATATTCACATATAGTAGAAGAGACAAACAGGTAAATGCTCTGTAATACAATAAATGCTTTGAAAGAGATAAGAAGTAGATGCTAAGGAACACAAGGCAAGACATGTGATCTGGACTTGGGAAGCCAAGGAAGGCTTGCTAGTGTAGTAGGAGTTTACTAGATGAAGCAGCAGGAAAGGGGTTATAGATACAATCAACAGAAGGGACTGCAGACTGGAATAAAAGGAGAGGTGATAGGGACAGGGTGGTTACAGGCTCATAAATGGCTTTCAACTTCTGACAAAAGGACTCTGAATTTTATCCTTAAAAGATAAGTAACCAGTGAAGGTTTTAAACCAGTAAGCAACCTGATGAGATTTACAGAATAAACTGGTAAGTATTCTCCATACTCTCATTGCTGTCTTCAACTATATATAAATTACCAAGAGTTTGATAGAAACTATTGTCAAACTCAAAAATACCATTTTGAACAGGTTAAAAATTCTTTAATTATTATTGTGGTTACCTATTTTAATTTACTTTAACTAGCCATTGTTGGTTAAAATAAGCTGAACAGCTTTCGCTTGATTATTTTTCTGATTGATTTCAACCTCTTGGGTGACTTGTTAGTAAATGATTTGGAAATGAAAAGTGACGCAAAAAAGCTTTGAAAAGCCTTATTAATTGTTAACTCACTTTACCTTTAAGCCACCTGCTGTACCTCTAAAAGTTGATTATGGGACAAAGACGTCAGCAACCCAATAAGGAGAGAATGAGTTTTTAGTTCCGGATTTGCAGCATGATATTTTCTTTTTCCCCAGGAAGTTCTGTTCAAATTACCAATCAATCCGAAAATGTTCTCGGGTCCTGGCCTCATAGAAGGCTTGATTTATGGGTCAAATTATAAAAGATGCTAACTGATATTTATAGCATAAAAGTAAGAACCAACTCATTTCACAAACCAGTGAAAGGTATACATAAATAAAGACACTTCTTTTGAAAAGTTCCCTTTCATGAACAAATTTAATATCCTGGAAAATTAAGAAAACCAGTCACAAAACAAAATTAAAACTGTATTATTATAAATTGTGTGACTGTGGCAATATATACAATTCAAAATATGCATATTTTAAATTCACATATTCCATTTTCAATAATTTTCCTCCTGAAAAATTATAGGCATGTACCAAATTATATGAATATGTCCACTGTGGATAACTTAGTCAATGTAAAAATTATTAATAAGCTCTTTTACATTCTCTTTTTCTACACTAAGTCTTAGAAATCCAGTATGTATTTTACATTTACAGCATATCTCAATTCAAATGCCAAAATCTCCTCAGAAATGTTTGATCTCTATTTAGATTTCATAAAGTACAGTTGAAAGAGTAGATTCACATGCCCAAGTTACTCCAAAAACACTTAAGTTTTCCAAGTGAAAAAAATTCTAATTAAATCAAGTACTCAATTTTTAATTTAAATTAATTAAAATTAAAAATTCAGTTACTCGGGCCACCTGGGTGGCTCAGTGGGTTAAAGCCTCTGCCTTTGGTTCAGGCCATGATCTCAGGGTCCTGGGATCGAGCCCCACATCAGGGTCTCTGCTCAGCGGGGAGCCTGCTTCCTCCTCTCTCTCTGCCTACTTGTGATCTCTCTTCCTCTGTTAAATAAATAAATAAATCTTTAAAAAAAAAAATTTGGTTACTCACATGACCCTCACGTCACGTGCCCAATAAGCTGTCACATGGTGGCCAGTGGCCACCCTGTTGAACAGTGCAATTCTTGAAGATGATCATCCTCACTCACAGAGTGCAGCCATGTGCATCACTTATGTATCCTGTCTTAGTAGGAGATGTAAGCTAGAAGTCCTAAAAGGTGTCCCATAACAATACCATAAAAATCCTAGGTCAGTTTTTCCTGGTTTTCATGGTAATAGAAGTACTACTGGCAACTGTTATAATTCTATTGATCATGCCTTCTGGTCTACAGTATGTGACACTTAAACCGCACTACTTGCTAGGTACTTTTAAAATCATTCAATTGTTTATTATCTCAGTTTATCCTCTTAACAATGCTATGAAATAAGTGAGAGGTTAACTTGCTTGGTTTATTGTGCCCTTAAGAGTTTCAGTAATTTTTTCACAACACCCCCAGAACAAAATAAATATCCATAAGTTTTGTTTTTAAGTAGTTAGGGCCAAGCGATTTAACAAGTATTTATGTCTTCATAATTTAGAGTCACTTTATAATTTACAGCATTAATACACAATAATTTAAAGAATAAATATTTCTATTTTATTCTTAATCACAATTACTTACTAAAGGTACCTGTATTCTTCTTAGACAGTATACAACTTTTCAAAATTTGGCATCAGATTGAACACCACCACCCTCACTTACTTCCATATTGCCCTTCATGTGGTACTTGTTTTTTTTTTTCAATCATAACCACTGAAAATCAAGCTTTGTAAAGATATGATATCAATGAAAGAAATAGGGCAAGATGTAGTGTTGAAACCATGAACTAACTTAAACTAGTGGGTTGGCTATAAACAAACAGGTGCTGAGTATCATATTTCCCTTGAAAATTTAAAATATCCTCTTGTGGCCACATAAGTTAGCTTAGCCTTCTTGGTATATAGTTTCAGAAGTGGAGAGGTAGTTAATTACTCTCATCACAAATGGGGAAATGGCCACTGGGATTAAGTAATTTTCCCAAAGTCTCACATGAGTAGGGGTAGAGCTAGGTTTGAATACAAGTTGTAATGGTTCATTATCTGTGATTTTTAACAATTCTGTATTTCTGATTTTCAGTTGAGACAGCCCAAAATATGAGAAGCCTTATCAATTAAAAAGAAATATCATCTAGCTGGACATCAGTTCAGGTCCTAGACCTGATTATCTTCAGATCCATTTTCTGACCTCCCACTCAGCTTTGTATTTCAGGGGGGCTAAATGCTAAAGACTGCACTCCCCAGCAGTATATCAGGGTCAGCTAGTAGAAGACACTGAAAAAAGATAAGAATGCAAGAGGAAGAGAGAAGTCAGGGTATTTCTCTACTTCCTCTCATTCTCTTTTCCACACTCCAGCTCCAACCAGGTGACCCAGGTTCTTGATCTCTAGTACTACTCCCTTGCTTTTGTCCCTCTGGCCCAGGATTGGTAGTGACTTCTGGCCTTGCTAATCTCTGAAAAGCCTACCTGTTTGGCTTCTCAGATCTTCAATTATTGTGAATATATATTATTGTGAATATCTCCTCACTGAGACAGTCTCCTTTTGTCCCAGAATCCTTCTGGCACTCCCTAATACTTTTTCCAGTAAGTTTAAGGTTTGGATAGTAGATACAGTAGTTCTCAAACCTGCATATATAGTCAAAACAAATGGAGAAGCTTTTAGAAATGCAGATCCCTGGACCACAGTGAAAACAAAAAAATTAGGAGTTAGAACCAAGGAATTTACATGGGAGGTGGGGGGAGAAGCAAACAACCAAATAAGAAATCATCCCCAATAATCTTATGTATCTGGAATCTCAACCACTTAAAACCCACAATCTATGGAAAAGAACTGTTATATTGATTATTATGTAAATAATATCATGTAAGATTCAGAGTAAAAAAGATCAGGATAAGAAAAAAATCATTATAATAAATAACGCTTTTAAAATTAAAGAATAACAATAGATACCCTTGCATACACTCACCAGGCAAAGAAACAGAAAATTATCTTGATCCTCTGCGATCTGATTTCTTTGCCTAATATCAAGATATAACCAAGATCCTGAATTCTGCATTAATTATTCTTTCTTTTCTTCATAGTTTTTTTATTTCTTGCAATCTATGACTACATTACTAAACATTATCATTTACTTGCTTGTTTTTGAACTTTTTTTAAACTTGTTTTCAATTGGCTGTCCTAGCCATTTCCAACTATTTGAGCTACCTAGCTGAGCAGCAAATTGGTCAGTAAATTTCAGTGTTCAGTAAAATGATGATTTGTCCCTTACTTTACATACTTCCAAATAACCTATCTGGAGATCCTGGAATGCTATTCTTAATTTGAATTAAACTTTAATATGAGTAACTCTTCTTAGGTATTTACATACTATAACACTGGCAAAAGAAAGAATAGAATAAAAGAGTATTTCTCTCGAAAAAGTAGTTGAAATGTCAATAGTATGATATACATCTTTTATTAAATCAGGTAGGAAGAAAAAAAAGTCTTCGATTACAGAAATTCAAGGAAACAAACACATCTGTTTATGTGTTTAGACATTCTTTACCATCTGATCTACTTTAAGTGCACCGAATAACACACTGTATAAACTTCTATTACCAAGAAAGAAAAGACGTGACCAAAAGAAGTCATAAGACTACTTCTAACCATACCACTAATCCTACAGCTAATTGAATACTCTGCTGTAAGTCCTGCTGGGAGATATACATACCAATGATGGCACAAAGATTCCATATGCTTGAGGAACTCCTCTTTGGCATTTATCTTCAAAATCATTTAAAAATCCCTCTAGAGTACTAGTTTTAAACAGACTATTTTTACTCTCATGCTGTTTTTTCTTATCCTTCTATTAAGACACAAAATTATATTTTTCCTCAATAAGCTCTTTTATTTTTAAAGACATTATAAAAATACCTGTGGTCATTCTTGGCTATGAAGTTTAATCTGTATCATCCCTTTCAAAAGAACAAGCATTCATTCAATAACAGACATTCATGTTAATAAAATTATTAAAGGAATATGATGTCTAGAAAACAATGTAAGAAATTTAATGTTTGCCAGTAACTGACTCTTACAGAAGATTGGGCAAGATTTTAAGATTTAGTTCTCTGCCAGCCTAGTCTATCCTCCCCCTTTATAGCAGCCTCAATGAAAGCCCTACAGGGTCCACAAAGAGCACTTTTATTTTTCCCCATGTTAACAAGCAACACATTTTTATTTTTATTTCATTTTGTGTGTGTGTGTGTTTTATTTTTTCAGTGTTCCAAGATTCATTGTTTATGCACCACACCCAGTGCTCCATGAAATACATGCCTTCCTTAATACCCACCACTTGCTACTGGGTATTTACCCCAAAGATACAGATGCAGTGAAAAGAAGGGCCATCTATATACCCCAATGTTCATAGCAGCAATGGCCACAATCGCCAAACTGTGGAAAGAGCCAAGATGCCCTTCAACAAACAAATGGATAAAGAAGATATGGTCCATATATACAATAGAATATTTTACAAAGCCATCAGAAAGGATGAACACCCAACTTTTGTATCAACATGGAGAGGATTGGAAGAGATTATGCTAAGTGAAATAAGTCAAGCATTGAAAGTCAATTATCATATGGTTTCACTTACTGTGGAGCATAAAGAATAACATAGACAAGGAATAGGAATATTTATAGGACTAATTAGGAGAAGGAAAGGAAAAGTGAATTGGGGTAAATTGGAGGGGGACACGAAGCATGACTGTAGACTATGAGAAAGAGCTCTTTTTTTTTTTTAAAGATTTTTATTTATTTATTTGACAGAGAGAGAGAGAGAGAGNTCAGATCACAAGTAGGCAGAGAGGCAGGCAGAGAGAGAGGAGGAAGCAGGCTCCCTGCCAAGCAGAGAGCCCGATGTGGGCCTCGATCCCAGGACCCTGGGATCATGACCTGAGCCGAAGGCAGCGGCTTTAACCCACTGAGCCACCCAGGCGCCCGAGAAAGAGCTCTTTTAAAATCACTAGTCAGATCACCTCTAGCAGTCGTCTTCCCTAATTCTTAAAGACTATCGTAAATATATATATATTTTTCATCATTTGAAATTAAAATAGATACAGAATCTTCAAATAAGGTAAAACTGGGGTTTTGTCTACCAAAATAAGAAAAGACTGGGCGCCTGGGTGGCTCAGTGGGTTAAAGCCTCTGCCTTCGGCTCAGGTCATGATCTCAGGGTCCTGGGATCGAGGCCCACATCGGGCTCCCTGCTCGGCAGGGAGCCTGCTTCCTCCTCTCTCTGCCTGCCTCTCTGCCTACTTGTAATCTCTCTCTGTCAAATAAATAAATAAAATCTTTAGAAAAAAAAAAAGAAAAGAAAAGACTAATGAAAGTGAGAAGTAATAATACAATGGACAGACATAGAAAAGGAAACTATCATATGACTTTGTAATCTGATGATATCCTTTTCTTATATTTGAAGAAATGAGCATTTTTATATTCTAGAAATGGTGCTTTCTAAATTATCATTGACTAAGGTTTACCATTTGGAATCTATCGTTTAGCTCTCTCTCTCTAGGATAATTTTGTGTATTAATGGTATATTTGAGCTACTCAAATTTAATTCAAGAAACAAATTTTGAGCATTGAGAAAACAAGTTAATATGACATCATTTCTGTCTTTGAGTTGCTCATATTCCAGAGTAGAAACGATGCAAAGCATGAGAGGAAATCAATAAATCTAAGTATAGTACCAAGAATTTTAACATGAATACTTAAGAATAACTGACAAGTGCATGCTAATAACATGCAAACATACATATAGATCTTTTATCAAATACCTAGCTCTGACATTCTCAGAATTCTAATCAAGATTAGAATTTTAAACAGTTTCATTGATATTATTTTAATAGCCCCCCTATTTCTAGCTTCATTGCTTCTGCCCTTGGGCCCTTGAGAGTACTCTCAACATAGCAACCAGAGTTGTGCTTTTAAAGCATGTCAGACAATGTCATTCATTCCTGCGCTCAAAAATCTTTGACGACTTCCCATTTCACTCAGAATAAGAGCCAAAGTTCTTTCAATGGCCTACAAAGCTCTGCAGGATCTGTCATCTGAGGACCAACCCCCCAAACCCCCCCCCCGCCCTCCTACCCATTAGCTTTCTAACATCATCTCTTACTCTTAATATCTTACTTGCTCATTATCTACTCTCCACATGGACTTGCTTTCTTTTCCTTGAACATACTGGGTACGGTGGTATAACCATTATGCCTTCACCCTCCTCTGTCTCAATGTTCATCCTTGCAGATCCATCCCATGCTAATTTCTCAACTTCTCTGAATTTCTGCTCAAATGTCCCATTCTTAATGAGATCCTGTTTACCCTACTAAAAACTGCAACTAAGTTTTTCTATACTCCCCCCTCTCCCAGTCACAATCCCCTTCGCTCTGTTCCAATGGTTTTTCATAGCATGTAGCACTTTCTCAAATATTAGACAATTTAGTTATTATATTTATTATGGGTTCTGCCCTGCTAGAATTAACTCCCATGGGTGTAGTACTGTCTAATTTGTTCCCTGATTTAGGCACTAAGAAAAGTGCCTGGCATATTGTCAGTATTCAAAAATATATGTTAAATAAATGAACAAATGACTGTGTTGCTAGAATAAAACAATATTTCAAGAAAATATTTCCAGAGTATTTTACTATTTTGAGAAATCTGATAAGCTCTTTAAAAATACATCTTTCATTTACTGACAATCATCTTGCTAAATAATTTCATTTGGCTTTTATTTTTTTTCAAGTTTGGAATACATCAGGAGATTAAAAGAGTTCTCCATTACCCAATTTCTTACCCAGGTATCGTTTAATCCATATCTCTCTAACTGTTGTTCCAGTATGCTTGGAATCTTCAAAGAATAGGAAGGAATTGGGAAAGCTGGGGAAAGTTAGAACGAAGTAAAATAGAGGGGGGCACAGAGTAGAGTAGTGACATGGTCTAATTTATTTTTAGAAATTAGAATGACTTGTTCGGGTACTAAGAATAGACTACAAAAATGTTATAATGGCAGAAGCAGGGAGACCAGCTGGGAGGCAAAAATCCAGGTAGGAAATGAGGGTGGCTTGAACCACGGTAGTATCACTAAGGTAGTTTATAGGGATCATATTTTGTATATATTTTGAAGGTACAGCTAACAGGATTTCTAGACAGAACTGTACCGGCATATGAAAAAGACAATATTCTTTTTTTAATAAAAAATTTTTAATTTTATTTTACCTGAGCAAATAGGAAAGAGTAGAATTGTACTTACCAGATGCTTGGATTCAGGCCAAAGCAAGTTTTAAGGGGGAAGATCAAGAGCTTTGTCTGGATGTGTTAGATTTGAGATTTCTATTAGACGGCAAAGTGAAAATGTTAATTAAGCAACTAGATGGGTAAGTCTAGAGATAAAAATATGAGAGTCATCAATGGGTAAATAGTTTTTAAAGCTCTGAGACCGGATAAGATTACTGAGGGGATGACTGTCAACGGAAAAGAGGCCTGCAGAATGAGCTCCAGAGAAGCACAAATATAAGGGGAAGACGAGAAGGAACTCGGGAAGCAGGAAAACCAGAAAACCCAAATAAAATAGTCTGAAGAAGAGAGATGTGGTCAACTACATCATTTGATGCTCCCGGTTCAAGAAAGATGAAGAATCAGAATGGTGCACTGAATTTGGCAATGTGGTCTCACTGGCTATCTTTGATAAGGTAGGGTTCTGGCAGAATTGGGAGGTGGGGCATTTGAAAGTCATATCTGGGTGAATCCAAGAAAGAATGGAAGGAGGAATGCAGACAGATGATGGAATAACTAAAAAAGAAAAATCAACACACCACTTATGTATTTGTACTTGGATGTTAGCTGGGTGACTGACTACAAATTAACTACAGCATAAGAAGCAACTGATATAGTAACAATAATTAACATTTGTTTAAATAATTACATATTAGTTTCTTGAAGCCTATAATACCACACTTATCAGGAAAAAGACAAGGTGACCAACATATAAAGGAAGGTGTCCAAGTCAGACAGTTAATGAGAGGGAAAAACTGAAGGTAGCCTTGTATTCCAAAGACACTTTCATCCTTTAGGTTAAAAAAAAAAAAAATCAGCCACAGTCTATATGTGAATATTTGGATGTCACATAAAAAAAAAAAGTTTTGTGGTTCAGATGGATAAGAAAATTTAATACCAGATGTGATAATTTATATGAACAAAATTATTTTTAAAATATTTTTTCTTACTCTTTACACTATAATTTTTTGCTTGATTTTAAAGAATTTTACCTATTTTACTATTCAAAGTCTTAGTCTTCATTTCATTATTAGTATCTATATTATTTAACCAGTACGGCAAATACCTTGTGTCCTAATCTAAAACAGTCAAACTCAGAAGCAGAGAATAAAATGGTGGTTTCCAGGCACTGCAGGAGGAGGAAATGGGGAGGTATTAGTCAAAGGGTACAAAGTTGCAGTTATACAAGATCAATAAGTCCAAGAGATCTACTGTAAAGCATAGAGCCTAAAATTAATAATACTATATTGTACACTTTAAAATTTGCTAAGAGGGTAAATCTTATGTTAAGTCTTCTTATCACACATAAAAATAATAAAAAGGGTGGGAATAAACTTTTGGAAGTAATGGATGTGTTTATGGCATAGATTGTGGTGATGGTTTCATGAACATGTACTTATCTCCAAATTCATTATTTAGTGTATAGTTATATACACTACATATACACAGCTTTTTGTGTCAATTACACCTCAATAAAGTAGTTTGTAAAAATAAAATATTCTGCATCCTAAAATCAGATACAAAGGAGTATTCTTGATTTACAAGGTGTTTCATTTTTGGTATTCACATTTGCTGCTTTTGATAACACACATAAAAATTTTACAACACTAAAAATACAACCACACTCATGATACCAGATGTGATTTCTTGATGTGAGAAATTTAGATTTTTATTAGGGGTATAATAAGAAATAAAGACTAATTTTGGCTTCCACTTCAATTCCCTCCATATAGGTAGGTAACTTTTTGAAATTTTAAGCTTAGACTAATTCTTATTCTATTTTTCCCCGTGAAGTGTATGCTGCTACCTTAATAAGGGGGAAAAAATGGGTCAAGCCCTGTTAGATATTCATAATGTAGGTGGCAATCCTTTGACGAGATTTCTGGGGATGCCTCTAACATGGGAATTGCTGTAGAGATTCCAGGGGAAAAGGGTAAAATTCTGTCAGTAGCAATATATATTACAAATAAACCCTTTCACACCCACTAAAAAGAAGGTTAGAAAGGTGTCTGAAATCTAGCAATTAACCAATATCATTGCAAAGTTTTAGTGCAGAAAATCCTACGCTGAGCCTACACATTGCACACAATGTTCCTTTTAATACACCCGCTTATACGAAAAATAATACTTCAAGACACAAAATAAGTAAGGATGTTAATACAAAAAGCATTTTCTAAATTATTCTATGCATCCTAATATCTTTAATTATTACATGATAATTTAATGTTATGTAGTATTGACATTTTTTCCTTTGAAAGACATTATTAATTTTATCTATAGGAGTTTGACATCCTAAATCTGAATTTTTCAGCTTCAGCAAAAGGAAAACAGACTAGTATTACTAGAAAAGGGAATACAATTTCTTAGAACATATAGTATCTAAATACCTTTTTGTAATGGGAATATATATATTTCCATATAGGTTCCCTAGATGTACAGGACTTCAAGTGGAAACAGAAGTGAGAACTAGTTTCTCCATAGTAAAACTGGTAGTAAGGACTCTTAGCTCATTGTAAAGGATAGCCAATCACACTTTATTTCCTAATATTTCTTAGTAAGTATTTAGTAAGTAGATGAATCTGCACTTAGCCATTTAATTCTCTGTAGAACCTAGATCTAGAATACCATTATTTCAAACGGTGGTTTGGAGATTTAGGTTCTATTTACATTGTGAAATGGAAAGCAAGATAAACTTAGCAAATTATATCTAATTTTGGCTTTTACATATTTGATACAGATAATGGAAAATCATCAACCCATTCTTTTATCCCTCTATCCATATTAATCAAGCACCTACTCAATCTACTACAGAATTTGGAAGATACAAAGTCAGGTAAGACAGAGCCATCCTTTAAGGAGCCTATAATATATGGAAGTAAACCAAGAGAATAGTGTTAAGAGCTTGGACAAAAGTTGCAAGGGGTGTGATGGAGAACAAAAGAGGGACATTAAATCAAACTCGGAGAGTCAGTGGTGAGCTCCCAGAGGCCATAGTGCTTAGTTTTGAAAGATAAGCAGGATAAATAATATTCCAGGTAAATGAACATCATGTAGACATAAAGCATGACACAAGATGATGGGTTTATGTAAAAGTAATTTAATATTTCACAGAGCGTATGAAGAAACTGGTATGGAGTCACAGGGCATGATTCTACAGAAAAGACAGAGGCCAATCTTCAACAGCCCCCAGTGGCAACCCAGAAAGTTTAACTTTATCTGGAAAGTTATGGTTAATTATTGAAAAACAGTAAGAATTTTACCATGCAATAAGCCCTGGTGTATATAAGTATAACTTGAATTGCTCATTTAATTTGATCTAGTTATTACAGACATTTTACTTGTACCTATGAAATGTCCACATGTGTTATGTAATGATTACTCCTCCTTTTCACAAATATTTGCAGTAATGGTATTTTATTTAAATATCACAGAATCAGTTCTTCCATGATGTGAAAGCTTATTTCTGGGGAGCCTGGGTGGCTCATTCAGTTGAGTGCCCAACTCTTGATTTTGACTCAGGTCATGATTTCAGGGTTATGGGATCAAGTCCCATGTTCGGCTCTACACTCAGCAGGAAGTCTACTTGAGATTCTCTCTCTCTCCTTCTCCCTTCGCCCCTCCCTGTGAGTGCGTGTGCTCTTGCTCTCTAAAAATAAATAAGTCTTTTTAAAAAATAATTTATTTCTGTAATATCTAATGCTTCTGGGTCCTGACCCTATTTACTCTCTATTATAAACACCTATTTAATTTCTGTCATTCTTGATAAAGTAGGAAGGGATTATATTGCTCTTTTCATCCTGCTGTATTCCCAGAATGTGGTTTAATATCTGCCCCCAAATAGGATTTCTTGAAGTACATTAAATGAATAACAAATAATAGTAGGGAAAATAAAAGTAAATATTCCAAAAATAATTTAAGTTTGGATTTAGAATACATTTGGTGTTTTCCCTTCCAAGAGATTTAGCTAACTGATCTCATTAGTGCTTTACCTGTCTTTGTATTAGATAATGAACCATCTCATGGTACAGAGACCTTATCTTGGGACTTCTGGGCATTCCCCATGCCAAGCCTATTTCCCTATACACAGCAGGCACTAAAATGAATGCTGAATTGTGTATTAAATTTAGATTGTATTCTCTCAGAAAACAAGAATAAAAAACTAAAGTAGATAATCTAATCTAGCAACTGTTTGTTTCACTTTTACTTTAAATATCAGACAAAAGTGGGGGTGTACAGAATAGGAGAATTATACATGTAATTGCAGCAAACTTATTTTTATTTAATTAGTTTATGATAGAGAAAATACAACCATTGTTTTCATTCTTTTAATATCTCAGAAGCCCAAACATAAAATTTTCTCATCTGTAATAAAATATGTCTCTAAATATGTATTGGTTACCCAAGATAAAATAAATGAAGTCTTTCTAGGTATAGTCATCCTTGTGCTGAAACAAGCTGCTATTCTCATCCTGGTACCATATGGATACATTCAAATGACGTAGGCAATAAAAATGGATTATCTTAAGTTTGTGAAGAGGTAATTCATTTTCTCATAGTTATCATAATATGAAATATGATTTGCATTTCAAATATACATGCTGACTTCCATGAATTAGTTTTGTAAACCTTTAAGTCAAATATTCTAAGTGATGAAATCAAATCTATAATACCCCTTAGGAATGGATATAGGGGTGTTAATTATATAGACTTAGAGTTAAGTTTGTAATGTCAGAAAACAAAAAAAAAAAAAAATTCTAAGTGATGAAATCAAATCTATAATACCCCTTAAGAATGGATATAGGGGTGTTAATTATATAGACTTAGAGTTAAGTTTGTAATGTCAGAAAACAAAAACCAAAGATTTTATTTGAAATAAACACTTGCAGACTCTGTCTCTCCATGCCAATAATGAGCTAAATAATAAACAATAAGCACTTAAATCTAAAAATAATGAAGAGGACTCAGGAATCACCTTTCAGAATTTTTGGGTTTCAGAACAAGAAGGGACTAAAAATTAAATGTTGGAAAACCTTAACCTTCTTAAATGAGGAAAAAGTAGGTTTTGGGAAGGCAGCAGCATATGAATATAGAAGGAGAGAGCCAAAGGACAGAGACCCATAGAAAGGTATCTTCTTATTGTTTGATGGGATTCATNCAATCTACCTATTTTAAAAAAAAAATAAAAAAATAAAAAAATAAATAAAAATAATGAAGAGGACTCAGGAATCACCTTTCAGAATTTTTGGGTTTCAGAACAAGAAGGGACTAAAAATTAAATGTTGGAAAACCTTAACCTTCTTAAATGAGGAAAAAGTAGGTTTTGGGAAGGCAGCAGCATATGAATATAGAAGGAGAGAGCCAAAGGACAGAGACCCATAGAAAGGTATCTTCTTATTGTTTGATGGGATTCATTATTTTAGCATGAAGCCAAGAATTGATAGAAAAATCACAATCAATATAAAGTAAGTCTAAGGGGCTAGAGGTAAAAAGGAAGACAATGATACAGCTCAGTAGAGCAGTGTTTGGAACTGTGACAGACATAGTCTTCAGTATTTACACTGATAATGAATGAATCTGTAATAAAAGATTCCAGAACACTGCAAGGTGTGGAAAGTTGGATGCAGTGTCCCATACCTGAAATCTTCGACCAACTCTGATCTGTGCATGTTAGGGAACCAAGGCGGTAAAGACAGGAGATAAAAGCCAGTCATCATCTTGGTATATGCCAAAGAAATTTTCGGTACTCTATAATGGCAATAATTATTAGTGTAATTATGTATTGTCTTATGTAACAGTTACAACAAAGCAACAATAACTAACATTTAATAAACAATTTCAAGCTGAACAATATAATTGCATAATTTTATTTAATCCTCATAACATATCATGAGGTTTTAATAGTATCTAATTTTAGAGATAAAATAAACTTCAGAAAGTTTAGGTCACTTATCTAAAAAGCAGAAATAAGACCCCAAGCCAGGACTGATTGATTCCAAAATCTAGACTGCTTCTCCACCAGTGGAGATGGACATTTGTTGTATGTCAGACCCACATGGGACCACAGAAGGAGGATCCAGAGACAAAGAAGGGTCACGGACCTTGCATATCTTCAGTTTCTAGTAAGAAAAAGAGTAGTACATCCAAGCAGGGATAACTAGAAAAAGTTTAATGAACAGACTATCTGCAAAAGTCTGACTAGGTTAAGGAAAGTCTAAAGGGAGGTAAGACAAGTCAAAAAGGTAAGGACAAGGAGTGACAAGTGAAATCCCGTTGAGTCAGAGATACATCTAATAGGAGTCCTATGAACAATGATCTCTGAAGAGAAGTGTAGCCACTGCTGAAGCACCCTCTGACCTCACTCTCCTCCGCCCTCTCATTTCCTGCTAGTGCCTCCCATTTGCTGAACTCATTCTTAGCCATAATCACAACTGCAATTAAATCATCTTTTTCCTATTTTCCGTTTATATCATGAGCTCTGTGAAGGCACGGACTATGTCCTCATCCCCCTGGAACCACTAGAACAGGCAGACTGCCCCAAAACTACTTTGTACAACACATGTTTTCTCAAGCCTTGGAACTAAATGTTTAGTATACCAGAAAATCACATACTTTCACATACCCAAACACCTTCATCCTGCTAGACAGATATCCCTTGGGTAAAGGTTATATTTAATGGTCTTCAGTGGGGCAAAATGTAAGGTCTCATTTTAGTAATGATTATACTGCCAAAAATAGTGAAAATAGTGACAGACCATCAACAATAGTTCAAAATAGTCTAGTTAATTTTTCCGAGCTGCTTATTTTATGCTTGTTTATATTTATAAAAAGTCTTTCACTTTGACGGTACATAGCAGAACTGACGTCCTATGGTTAGTAAGATTAATAACAGCTGTGTCTCATATCTTATTCTGGCAATGTAAATTTTAGGTAGATAGGGCTATATAAGATAGTGTATTCCTTTACATTTAATTTTTACATTGGCCCTGGAGACAAAATGCCCAGGTATGAATATGGGATCTGTTAGAGAATATGACTAAATCGCTTCTAGTACAATATTGTAAAGTGGTAGAAAGAACACAAGCATCAAGCCCGAAGCCATGAGTGAATTTAACCAAAAATAGGAAATGACTTAAAAGAAAGAAAAATGTTAAACTTCAAGTGCCAGAGAACAGACTATATGACTTAGAAGAGATCATATGGGTAATTTAGAATAGATCATGTCATACAAGTAAATATACTTGTAACTCACTGAATCTTTTTAAAGATTTTATTTATTTATTTATTTATTTATTTACTTATTTACTTACTTACTTACTTATTTAAAGAGAGCATGAGCAGAAGGGATAGGGGGACAGGGAGAGAGAGAATCTCAAGGAGATTCCATGCTGAGTACTGAGCCTTACATGGAGCTTGATGCTATGACCCGCACGATCATGACTCAAGGTGAAACCAAGTGTTAGATGCTTAACCAACTAAGCCACCCAAGCATCCCTGTAACTCTTCAATTTAATGACCATGGAACAAATTTTATTTAAAAAATGGAGGCCAGCTATTGATACCTATTTAATCTTCTCTGAAAGCAAAGAAAACAATAGAAGTTCAAATAGTGTCAATAACTAGTTAAAAAAAAACCCCAATGCAAATAGTAAAAACTACACAAATAAATACATGACCAAGATGGGGCCTATGAAAAGATCCTGGAAGAGAAAAGGAAAACTCTGTACTCAAGATACAGAACAAAAGCATACTTTTGAAAAAGATTTGTTACAAAAACATAATTGGATTCCATAAATTTTATGGCTAATAAATAAATAAAACATAAAAATGAGATGATGAAATGAAAGGAAATACAAAGGAATTGGCAGAAAAGATCGAATCAACAAATTAAATATGGTTACAGGGAAAGATAATTTCTAATACATGAATTAAAATTTGAACAAGAGTCAATCAAAATCAAAATCACCACTGCAGAAACCCAAATCTGTAACAGAGAATAACCTTAAAGAGATTTCCCAGAACAGTGAGGCAAAGGAAAAGTAGCAGAAAACACTGAGAGAAGATAAAGATCATGCAGATAAATACAACTCCAACCAAAAAATAAAAAGTGCTCATAGGTTAGAAAGCGGAAAAAACAGTGGGGCCTAACTAACAAAATAACTCCTTCGTATAGAAAAGATCTGATCCATAGACCAAAACTGTTCACAGAGTACATGCAAAATTAACAAAAAGAGACCAGTTAGTTATATTTCTTAGGGAAGTTTGTGAATATCAAAAATAGTCACGAAATACATCTAATAAGCATCCAGTCTGGTGGGGAGAATGAGAAACATTACCTCAGAGAGGAAAAAAGAAACTGGGTTGACCTCCGTCCTCTCCCCAACACTACGTGTCAAAAGAAAAAGAGTAATACCCATAAAATGCCCAAAATGCTATATTAAATCAAGCTGTTACCCATGTATGTAAGAAAGCATGAATAACACAGTCTCTATAGACAAATGCAGAGATGTTTCACCCTTTCATCATTCTAGCAAAACGACTTAAAGATGTAATCTCTTGACTGAGATAATGAGACTACATGAAGAACTCAAAATAGGACTTGTAGTACAAAAAGGCTAGTGGTGGGGTGCATGGGTGACTCAGTCAATTATGTCCTGGACTCTTAGTTTCAGCTCAGGTCCTGACGTCACAGGTCCTGAGGTAAAGCCCCCCCCACCCCGGGGTGGGGAGCTCTATGCTCATTAGGAGTCTGCTTGGTATTGTTTTTCTCTGCCCCTCCACTCACTGATGTGCACATACATGCATGCTCTCTCTTTTTCTCTCTCGAATAAATAAAAAATCTTAAAAAAAAAAAAAGGCTAGTGGAGTGCACTGAAATGAATTAAATGAACTATAAATAATTATTTTAGATATGAAGCCAAACTGTACAAATGCTAACTAATAATTATCATAATAGTAGACATTAATGAATAAATACAAGATAATAGTTTAAAAGACATACAGTGGGGTGGGGAAATAAGTAAAATAAAAATGGGAATATTATTTTCTTCTGCATACTTAACCAAAAAAATTGTTTAAATACGTTTAATCTTAAAAAAACACTAACATCAGGGCCCTTGGGTAGCTCAGTCGGTTAAGCGTCTACCTTCAGCTCTCGTCATGATCTCAGGGTCCTGGGATAGAGCCCGGCATAGTGCTCCCTGCTTAGCGGGGAGCTGCTTCCCCCTCTCCCTTTGCGCCTCCTCCTGACTCACGCTCTCTTGCTCTCTCTGTTTCTCTCAAATAAATAAAATCTTAAAAAAAAAAAAAAACAACACTAACATCAGCCAGTAGTAAATGAAAAAATAAAAGGTATGTCATCAAAATTGGTAGAGAAAAGGGAAACTAAATAACTACGCAGGGACAAAATAAATTTTAAAACCCAAAGAAAATTTCAATAAAACACAAAAATAGAAAAATATCAAACAAGGTGACATAGAAAGAGTGTAAGTATACCTGAATTAATTATCCTTTTACAGAAAACATACTCAGATTTGTTTACAGAAAATACATCTGGTATTCAATGTTTATAGAAAGGCATCTAAAATAATATAGCATAGAAAGATTTAAAATAGCAGTAATATGGACATAGATAAGACTATAGTAGAGTTAGAATTCTTATAAATTAAGTAATAATTACATGAAGGAAATACTCTCCAGCCAACAAAAATTATTCTTTAAGATAATTTAATGAAATCTGAATGTGATAATAAAATATAAATAATATGATATATAATGATCTGCATGTATAATGTATAACATAAAGTAATCTTATATAAGTATAATCAAAATCTATAGAATATATACTTAATGCATACTGAATGCATAAACAGATATAACCAAAATGATTAGAAGGAAAGAAATATACCAAACTGTTAACACAGGTGGTGAGATTAAGAGTCATTTTAATTTTCTTCTCAGATTTTCTGTATTTTAGTACTTTAATCAAGAAAATATATTAAGGGGTGCCTGGGTGGTTCAGTCAGTTAAGCATCCAACTCTTGATTTCAGCTAAGATCATGATCTCAGAGACCTGGGATAGAGCCCAGTGTTTAGCTCCACTCTGTGGGGAGTCTTCTGGGGGTGGGGTGGGATTCATTATTTCCCTATGCCCTTCCCCCAGCTTGCACACGTGCCCATTCTCTCTCTCTCTGAGATAAATAAAACTTTTTTTAAAAAAAAAGGAAAAAAAGGGAAAATATTAATGAGAAACACAAAATACTGTAACAAATGGAAAAATGTATCATGCTTCTGGATTGGGATGCGGAATAAATGTCAGTTCTTTCTAAATTAATTATATATTTAATACAATTGATCAAAATGTTAAACTTGACCAATATATTCTAACACTTTATAAGTATAAAAAGCAAAAATATCCAAGAAAGAAACAAACAAGCAATAGTATATATAATGAAATATTGATAATTAAGAAGATGGAATGAAATATACAAAATCATTACTACTGATAAAGGTGATGGAATTATGTTTAATTTTTTTCTTTATACTTTTCTATATATTATAAATTTATTCCAAAGAGCTCTCTACTTTTATAAACTATTGAAAATAACAGGTTTTTATATTTTTATAATCTTAAAATCACAGTCAAATGATAGAATCAATTACAATTTTTATTTTTTTCTTTATATATGTCTATATTCTCCAAACTCAATATAGGGAGAACATTTTATTCCTGAATTTAGAAAAAAAAATTTTTTTAAATGGTCTTCCAACAACCATCTTCCCCTGTGACAAAAGTAAGCAAAAACCCCACTGCTCCAATTTAAATGTGTTTTCTCTCTTACAGTCTTCAGAGGCAACGAGGAAAAGTCTCAGTTTTCAAACAGGTAATCTGACATGCCATCTTTTTTGAAAGACTTTTTAGGGTTAGCCTAAAATTCAGCCTTCTTATGAATTTCTTAGTTTCCTATCCATCCATCCTCCCCAGAAATAATACCTAGGCCAAATTTGTGTTTTACTATCTCATGTACACTCTTATGCTACAACTACATATGCAGGTATTTTTAAATAATATATAGCACTGCTTGGCATTTTCTACTTTCCATATTATGCAGAGATGTGATTATACAATCTCTGAGTTTGTCTTTTTTCACCAATTTTCCCTTTCACCATACCTCCCTCCACAACTAATGCCTTCTTTCTCAAGTTCTCCATGACTATATATACAAACAATGCATATACAAAGTCTATGATAACTCTAAAAATATGTTTCCTTGGATATTGATTCTTTTACTTAGATGAGATAGATTCTAAGCATGTTAAGTATTTTCTTATAGTAAAAGATGCTCGTGAGAAATGGATGAATATCCTTTTCCCTATATCCTCACTTTCAAAATTATTCTGTCTCTCCAGTCGGAAAAATATAAAGCATTAACCATTATTATTTTCATTCCATTTCTCGCATCAGTGCTATTGATGTTGAGCATCTTTTCATACCTTAATCTTCTACAAATGACCCTTCCATAGCTTTTGTTCATTTTCCAAATTGGATTTTGTTGTGTTTTCAATTTTAGAAGAACTGTTTCTACATGATAAATATTGATGGGGTTCCACTCATGCTACCTCAAAATACATCAACTTGCAATACTGAATATTTTAAACTGACAGAATATGAGAAATAGCACATAAAGGAAGAACTTGCTGCGCTTCTCCTGAAGCAGGTCCTAAGACCCTCGTGTGAGAGATGCCCTCCCTATATGCAGAGGAAAGAAGCCTTGTTATCTCTGAAGATGAAAGGAAGAGGAATCTGAATGAATGGGGATTGCAAAGTTTCCCCCAGTTTACTACACTTAGCTCATAACATTTGTCCTATCATATTTTTCCATAACTTTCCACTCTTCATCAAACCTAATATAGAAATAATCAGGAGTAACCATGTCTTAGGGTCTTCACTTCCTTATGGAGGCTCCTATGTCACATAAAATTTAAATTAATGTGTATGCATTTTCTCTCGTGAATCCACTACAGCTGAAGACTTAGGAGGGTAGAGGAAAACGGTATTTTCCTTCACTGGAATGTCAATCCTATGTCTATTCTCTATATTACTAATATTTCATTTCCCACATTAACTGTTTGGAAAATATATCATGTTATTTTTGCTATATACTTTTAAATTTTTATAAAATATTAGATATTTCTAATATTTAATTTTATAAATTTGTGATTTGTAGTCTTGATTAAGAAACTTTCTTACACTTAGATTGTCTATATAATCTCTTCAATTTTCTTACAGAATTTTCTTTTTCAACTTTTCATACATTCCCACTCTATTTGGAAGTTATTTTTGAATCTGACTGAAAATAGGGGTCTATTTTATGTTCTTCAAGTTCAATAAGCATTTTACCAACACCATTTATTTAATTATGCATCATTTTCTAAAAAAATTGAAGTATCTTCACCTTCTTTTAAATTATTTTATAATATAGAGTATACCTATTATATTGTTGAATCTGTATCTGGATTTTGCTTTCCACTAATCTACTTACCTTTTCACGTGTCAATGTTATACTCACTTCCTTATAGTGATTTTATAGTATGATGTGACATCTGGTAAGCCAAGTTACCCCTAACTTTTTTATTTCTCCCAAAAGATCGTGTCACTCCCCCAGCCATATATACTAAACATCATATTATATAAATTAAAAACAAGCATATATCAGTTAAATCAATTAAAATAATTCCTGGAAAACAATTCTTGGAAGTACATTAAATTTGGAGAGAACTGGCTTTTTTTATAATATGAATTTGTACTACACCAAAACAAATATGTTTTCTCTTTTGTTCGATCTTGTATGCCCTTTCATAAAATTATAAAGTTTTATGTTTTTTAATTTGGAACTCTGCCTTTCTTGTAAAATTTATTACTAAATATTCTATATAGTTTTAGGTACTTTTTTAAAATAGATTTTTTTTCTTATTTCCCTTTGCAAGTATTTACTACTGAGTATATTTTTAAATTTTTACCTAACCATCTTATTGTATCATCTTATTAATTTTACAAGTCTTTTGGTCAAATCATTACAAGAAAAATATTTTAACTAGCTTCTTACTTCTATATGCCAGATCTTCCAAAAATACTGATTGCAATATTTATAGAAGCTAATCCATATTTACATCCTGATTTTGACTTAAACTGCTATAGTATTTCACTTTTTGGGAAAATAATTGCTGTTTGTCCTTCGATAATAGGATATTTTACATTTAAGTAGTTATATTGCTCTTAAACACAGATTAGCTAGCTGATTATAGTCATGCTTATCAATCTGTCATTAATTGGCTATCTGACCTGGAGGCATCTCTGTATTCTCTAGGTATTATTAGGTATTATTCTTTTAAATAGGCCATAGGTATTATTCTTTTAACAAAATAATACATGAATTAGATATGCTAGTATTTCCTTTTGAATTTTGCATTTATATTCTTCAGTGAGGTTAGACTTTTTCTCTTTTTTCTTTTATACTACTTCTAGCAGGATTAAATGTAAAACTATGCTAGATTCAATATAAAATGAACTGAAAAAGCTTTATATTCTTACCATGATCAAGAACAGTATAAAAGGCAATCCTCTTTCCTATTTTTTAAGAGCTAGGTAACAACTACTAGTCATGGTACATTGTTCTATGTATTCTAGTTACCTTTCTTATCTCTTTTCTGGTAATGACCTATTAAAGTTTTATAATTAGTCAATTTTTTTTTTAAATTTTATTTTTATTCTTTGCCCAAGGGGTACAGGTCTGTGCATCATCAGGCTTACATCTTTCACAGCACTCACCAAAGCACAAACCCTCCCCAATGTCCATAACCCATCCACCCTATCCGTACCCTCCTACCCCCCAGTAACCCTCAGTTTGTTTTGTGAGATCAGGAGTCTCTTATGGTTTGTCAATTTTAATAATTTATCTTTCCTAGGACACTATTCATTTCATTGAGGTTTCACATGTTACCACAGAATTATGGTTGTATTATCTTATGATTAGCTTATCCTGTATCCATCGTTGGTGTCCTCTTCAATCTTAATCATATGTTTTGAATAATTTTTTTCCCTTAAGCTGTAAAGGAATTTTGCTATTTTCAAAGAATGATCACTTGGATTTCTTTATTCTTTCTTCTTTTTAGTTTCTTTGATTCTGGTTTTTATCTATATTAATTCCTTTTTCTTGCCTTATTTTTATTTAGCCTATTTCTTAACTAATTTATTATACTCAGTGAAGAATTATTTTCCCGATGAACTAAAAAATTTTCAATAAGATTTGAGTCAAGGTAATATAAAACTTAATAAAATGAAGTTATTAGGCTTGAAAAACAAGAACAAAGCCAAAAGAATCATAATCTCAGATTTCAAGATATACTACAAAGTTATAGTAATAAAACAGTATGGTACTGGCACAAAAATAGACACATATAGCTCATTGGAAAAAAAGAGATCCCATAAATAAACCCATGATTATCTGGCCAATTACCTATCAGAAAGTAGGTAAGAAATATACCATGAGGGAAAGACAGTCTTTTCAATAAATGGTATTGGGGAAGACTGAACAGCTGTGTGCCAAAAATAAAACTGGACCACTACCCACGAAAATAAATTCAAAGTGGATTAAAGACCTAAATGTGAGACCTAAAACCACAAAACTAAAAGAAAATGAAGGCAGGAATCTCTTAGACATTCACCTTAGCAACATATTTATCATGGCTATGCCTCCTCAGGCAAGGGAAGCAAAAGCAAAAATAAACTATTGGGACTACATCACAAAGAGAGGGACTAAAAGCTTTTGCCAACAAAGGAATTGATCAACAAAACAAAAATGCAACATCCTGAATGAGAGAAGACATTTGCAAATGATATATCCAATAAGGGGTTAATATCCAAAAGATATAAAGAATTTATAAAACTCACTACCAAGGAACAAACAATCCAATTTTAAAATGAGAGGACCTGAAAAGATATTTTTCTACAAAAGACATAAAGAGGGCTAACAGACACATAAAAAAAGTTCAACATTACTAATCATCAGAGAAATGAAAATCAAAACCACAATGAGATATCACTTCACGCAAGTCAGAATGGTTAGTATCAAAATGACAAAAAATAGTAAGTGTTAGGGAGGATGTGGAGGAAAGGAAATGCTCCTGTACTGATGGTGGGAATGTAAATTGGTGCAACCACCATGGAAAACAGTATAGAGGTACCTCAAAAAATTAAAAATAGAAATATCATACAGCCTAGTAACTCCACTGTTGAGTATTTACTCAGATAAAATGAGAACTAATTTCAAAAGATATATGTTCCTCTATGTTTACTGCATTATTATTTATAATAGCAAAGATATGGAAGCAACCCAAGTGTCCACTGACAGATGAAGAAAGATATATATATACAATGGAATATTACTCAGCCATAAAAAAGAATGAACTCTTGCCATTTGGGATGACATGGATGGAAATGAGGTTATTAATGCCAAGTGAAATAAGTGAGACAGATAAAGACAAATGCAATATGATTTCATTTATGTGAGGAATTTAAAAGGTAAAAAAAATGAACAAAGGAAAAACAGACTCCTAAAAACAAAGAAAAAACTATGGCTGCCAGAGGAAAGGTGGGTGGGAAGATGGGTGAAGTAGGTAAAGGGGACTAAGAGGTACAAAATTCCAGTTACAAAATAAATAAGTGATAGAGATGAAAAGTCAATAGTCATAGGGAACAGTCCATAATATTGTAATAACATTGTATTATGACAGATGTTGACTATACTTACCATGGGAGGAATTGAGTAATGTACAGAAATGTTGTGTACACCTGCAACTATTATAACATAGTATGTCACCTATACTTCAATAAAAAAAAATTATTAGGTGATGGGGAGACTACATGTCCCAGCTTTATCTCTATTTAGTCACATATGCCTTTAGCAAATCATTTAACCTAAGATAATAGTTTCTACAACTATAAACTAAAGAGAGAATATAGTCTCAAGATTCCTGTTAGATAGCAAATTACACCTTATAAAACTGATAAAAAATTTTAAGTTCCTTCTGAGAAAAAGAGGCTTTTTGAAGGAATAAGAGACCTTGGAAAAACTGAACTAGAACTCATTGCCTTTAGAAATAATAATATCTAAGAAAATCCAGTTTTTCTATGATAGTGAAATATAATGGAGACCTATACTCATTCTATGAACACTCAGGTCATAATCAGGTGAACTCCTAAGATGTTTCACAAACATGAATGCTTTAAAAGTACAAGAACTTCCTAAAAAAGACACATCTAAGTTACATTACAGAATGAGACAGGTTTTAAAAATATATATATATCACATCATAAACCATATCCTCACATTTTTCTTAGAAGAAGAAAACCTGGGGTCAAATGGATTTCAGACACTCCCACTGAACTCTCTGATGTTGCAAACAAAAATCTAGGTGTATTTAATTTTTATTGGGAGAATTAATCACACTGATAGATTTGCAAAGAGTTTGGGACCTGAGAGTTTGAAAAAGACTATTCTAGATTAGTAATTCAACTTCCTACCCTTAGTCTATGATTAAACTTTTCCATGGTCATACTTTTGCTATTCCACCAAACAGACCTTTTCATTATTGGACAGCTACAACCAGCAAAAAACTCTGGTTTACATCAAGTAACAATCTTACATCAAGTCAAAATCTGCCTCTAAAATTTTTATTTATTTTCTTGATTTCGGTCTCTGAAGCATGAAAAAACAATTCCTTATTCTTGAAAATAGCCCTATACATATTTGTAGGTAGTCAACGTAGCTCCAAGACATTTTCCTTTTTCAGACTGATAACTTTTAAACAATGTAGCATAATTTACTAATCCAAAATTTTCTCTAAAGGAAGATGATTTAACAACTCATGAAGACAATATTTTATATATTTAAAATGCTCCACAGTGAAAGCTCACCTAATTCTTGACAGAGGGATAGAGTGCTCTAAATTTACTTGTGAATTTCAAAAAGAATTCAGAGAAAACAACTGCATTACATTGACCTAATGAATTCTGCAGAATTCTCATACACTTATGTACTTCAGTAAATTCTTGGAAACTGTAACTCATAAATTCCTTAAAAATTATTTTTTAAACTATTGTCAAAATATTACTCATGGATGGATTTCAATCCATCTTCAAATTTTAGCCATAGATCATTTTTGTATTTCTTTTCATGAATTCAGGAAGAATAAAGGTAGTAATATCATTTTAAGTGGTACTAAAAACAATATTTACATTAATTCCTTCAGGGGAAAAAGAGAAAATATGTAGCAAAGTGAAGTATAACAACATACAAGGGAGAACAAACTCCAAAATGGTAAACCCACCTCTATAAAACTCAGCACCAAAATTCAATAATTATACAAGAGAATTACTTACGGATACAATTCTGAAAGTTGTTCAGCTATTGCATAAGCTGTTGGGTCTCTGTCTAAGACATACAGAGTAATATCTGACTCCTTCTGCAGAATGGCTCTTGTGTGTCCTCCTGAACCAAATGTCATATCTAGAAAAATCTAGCCAACACAGAAAAAGAAAATTACTACCTAGCATCAATAAAACATTCTTGATAGCTACCTTAATTTCTAGAAGCACATATTGATTTTCAGAGTTGATAGCAATTGGAAGAACAATTAAAACTGTTTTGCCTAGAGTTCAATTTGTTATACATGAGACCTGGATCAATTATGAGTGACCAGTCTGAAAAAAATGGTCAGAGTATCAGTAAAATAATAATCTCTGGCACAGGCTGGCCAATTCAAGACAAATTTAAATTTTCTCCAAAGGTCAAACTGGCCACAGAGTTATGCTCCTAGCTTTTTAATGCTTCCCAGCACCTGCCTGATGATAGTATTTCCAATAATTTCTCACTATTTGGAGATAGCTTACAATTAGTATGGCTCACTTTATCTCAATTTCTCTAAATGCTTTACATTACACATGAAGATATTCAAGAATACAAAGAAAGAATGAGAGAGGAAGAGAGATAGAGGGAAAAAGAATGAATATACCTAAACAATAAATAGTCACAGGATGAATCCTTAAAAATCTAAACAGGAGAAGGCTCAAGGCTTAAGTCAAAACAACTAGGGTAAATTCTAGTTTTGTCATGAAGTAGCTATATATTTTTGGGAAAGACACTTAAAATTCCAGTGTTTTTAGATTCTCCAGGCTTTGAAAAGAAAAAGAAGAAAAGGAGAAACCACCAGTACCTACCTATTTGGTAAGGTGACATATAATTGCTCATCTAAACCAAGACACTTTTGAGAGTATAAGATCTGGAAGTAATAATTTTGCCAGAACAACAGTTCATGATGTACTGGCTATCTTTCATGTTTAGATCATTCTAGAGAAACAGTAAAGCTAATTGGACTTGAATCTACTTCTTGGCTCTTTTATGGGGCCACACTATAAAGAAAATAGGTCTCAGTTGGGCAAGAAACCAGACCTGGACCATTAGAAACATATTTGTGAATACATTAATTGATTGTGGTTGATTTGGAAGTCAAGACACTCTCAGTGTAGATTAATGTGTTCTTTCAATAAGCTTCACTGGTATTATCAAAATAAAAATAATAATTCCAATAATATTGACTATTATTAAAAATGACATATACTTTAGATCAAACTATTAAAAAAATTTAAACATACAACTTTTTTAAAGTTAATGCATACACTGCACAAGAAGACAAATTCCTGAAATGGATTTGAACATTTCCCTGCCCTGAAGGCTACAAATTATTTCCAGGAGAGTGGTCAGAAACAAGACACAAGTATGCTTTGATTTTTTGCTACTAGCTACCATGCTGAGTCCCATCCTCTGATCAAGTTCTCAAAAAAGTTAGCCTGCTATTTCAAGAATAACATGGAGGAAATCTTCTGATCAAAACTTAAAAGAGGAGGGATGTAAATTTTAAGAGAGATGTAAAGGTGGTAAAAATGTGCAAGCACTGCTTTTTAACATAAGTATGTTAATACAACTAAAGCTTGCACTTCTGTCACTGTCGGCACAAAAGACATGGCTATACACTCTTCAACATTATAAATGATAATGTTAAAACAACACTTGAAAAAAACAAAAAAAACCACTTGAATTTCTTATTATTTTTTTTTGTTCTTGTTCTTGTTTTTGTTTTATTTGTCCCAATGTGAGGCTCAAACTCATGACCCTGAGATCACTATCTGAGCTGAGATCAAGAGTCAGACACTTAACCGACTGAGCCACCCAGGAGCCCTTTCTTATTATTTGAATGGTTGTTAGGAGTACATACTTATAATCTCAAAATCAAATGATTTCCTTTCTCAGACTGTATACTTATTTTATGTATCCATGAATAGGTAAAAATCTCCCATCTTACCATACTTCAGTTTAAAAATTGTTAGGGGTTTAGCATAATTTAAACAAAAAACTTCTCCAAGGCAAAAGTATAAATTATTTTCTTGTTATGCCCCCTATCAAGTCTTGCTATAATCCTGTACTTAAACTAAGAGTATAGCAAGTAAAACAATTTGCATATGATTACCTTATCCGAAGCCAGGAAAGTCCCAATCAATAATTAAAAAGAAAAATCCTCATCATTAAAAATATTCTGGAAAATGTAAGATGATTATAATTTACATGATTATTTTTTAATATATCATGATTATGACCTTGGAGATGTACTGACAATCAAGGAAGTTTCCATAGGAAAAAAAAATTATTACCAGTCAAGTGTAATACAAAGCAAAATGGGAGACATGGATTTATAAAACTATAAGTGAACCCCACCATATGTCCTAGGTTAATAGGTTATTAAAGCCATCAACCAGAATTTTGAAAATTCTAATATACATTGCTCATCAATGTAGGCCTTGTGAATCAAACAGCACTACAATTGAAAAGGGAGCCAATTGGTCTCTCCCTTCTCCTGGGTCACTAACTTGATGTAAGACCACATTTTTAAATTTGTACTAGTTGACGGTAAAATAAGACTGGACAAATGCAAAAGAACAAATAAATCTGAGTGTTACAAAACAATGCTTCTATGGGTCTCATCTGCATGTATGTGTGTGTATATATATATATATATATATAAAATGTTTCAAACACAAAAGGAACTCTTTCTTTAAAATTACCTGATATAATTTATCTAAAACATGAAACCAATATTTGATACCAAGACTTTATTCTGACAATGTTACTTCTCATCTGTATAATCCTGACCAAACTATTTTAACCCTCTGAGCCTCGACTGTTTCATCTAAGAAAAGGGGATAAAATGTACCCCTATTTACTTCACAGAGATACAAAAATATTCTTATTCTCCCTAACAACCACAAAGTAGGTGTTATCAGGTTTATACATATACAGAAACTAAGATTACACTAAGCTAGTAAGTAGCAAATGCAGAAACTGAATACAGGTATACCTGGCTCTCTTCTGCATTAAATCAGCAAAGTCTATATTTGCCCAATACCTTACAGTTTATTGAGCATTAATGGTTTTCCTACTTGGTCTAACAAAAGCTCTATAAGTATGGACAAGTGGCATTATCCCCATTTTTGCAAGTACAAAATTCAGGTGCAGAGAGATAAGGTGACTTGATTAAGATCCTATTACTAGCAAGTGAGGGAAAGAGAACTCTAAACCATGTGTCACCAACTCTAAATTTTGTGCCTTTTCTGAAAGAAATAAAAAGAGAAGAAGGGAGGAACGAGCAAAAGAAAGAAATAAAAAAGTGGATGGCATAGAAAGAATCATGGTAGAAATAGCTTTATAAAAATTATATAAGAAAACTTTAGCTTTTTTATAGATCACCCATTCCCACTGGAATTTAGGCTCTCAGAAACAATGTCTTAATCCTTGCGTAGCAGGACAACTCTTGAGATACTGTGTTTATCTTTTTTTCTTTCCCTCCTCTATCCTATTTCAAGCAGGTGCCTAGGTGTTTAGAGCTTTACAAATGTGTGTTCCTTGAGGATTTCTGCATGGCACAAAGAAAAAACTATCTTTCCTATCATCTGGAGATAAGCACTTTCCTATCAGTTAGTATTAAACAACAACAACAACAACAACAACAACAAAAACTCAGAAAGAATGCTAGTTATCCTGGGTAGGTTAGTGTCTTTAAGGAAAACAGAGATAGATCTCTCCAACTGAAATTGGATTAGAGAGATGGGAATGATGAACAAATTCTAAAAAGGTGCAGGACTAATGAAATGACTGACAGATGATAAGATCTCACAGCAGCTGTCTGTATGAGGAACTGAAGGAGGAGGGACCCTCAACACAGGGTTCCCAGTGCAGAGATTTTCATACCCCTCCTTGGCACAGAAGCAGCAGAAGCTCTGGTCCTAGAGGGCCTTTATTACAACAAAAAGGCATCTCAGGGCAAACTAAGTGTGGTATGAGATGGGTAATAAGATGCAGGGCCTCTGCATAGCTCATTTGGGGTAAGGGGAATGACTGAGATTGATGGCTTCTCAGTACAGGGAGACTGGGGCTCAGAATCAAAATAAAAATGACTTAAAAAATAAACATTTGAGGGAAGATTCATAACTATAATTCTCTAACTTTGCCTCCACTTTAACAGCATCAGTGTACAGTAGTAGATGCTTAGGAAATATTTAGTGATGTGATATGAAAAAAGAGCTCAGCTTCCCAAGGTAACTATGATAAAGATAGCAATACTCACTTGTGCATATGAATTTAGAAACACTCCTCTAGATACAAGACTCATTACCATAAGACCACATAAAATAGTCACAGGATATCCAAATTTTAGAAATCATTTAACACCAATATATTCCTAATATTACAAGTTGTTTCATTAATGAAAAGAACTTTTTCAGAACATTAAAAATGATGATATTAATATTGTGTAACTCTAATGCACCATGCTTTTATCTGTTGATCAGAATCCTTTACATTTGAAATAAGAAAATGAACATTTCTTATTTTAAGTAGTTCTTTGAATCAAATACAACTAAATGACATTTTATCCCCATGGTCTTCTAAATATAGAAATGATTAGGTTCTACCTTGCACCATGATGAGTCACACTTGAAAAGTTGAGCTATAGCTGTGAATTTGATAATGAACAGGGTACAGATGCAGAATTTCAGAGCTTAGAGGGACATAACACACTATTTATTCCACATCCTCGTTTTACTTGTGAGGAGACCAAGGCCCAAAAGGTAGCCAGGTAGCTAGTTAAGGGCAGAGCTAATATTTATGTTTTAACATAAATCCTATGCTCTTTCTACTTCATCTCATAATATTCCTCCACTGAAATTATATAATCACACCGAAATAAACAATCATTCTTCGAAAAAAAACTTTTTTCTTAGTGAAGATAAATACATATGTTGGAACTTTGCATCTTTAACTTCCAACACAGTTGAAAACAATCACTGTTCTACCATTCTAAATTGTTTTAGGACTTTATGATGATATATTTGTTGGATTCATTTCCAAAGAGAATTATGCTGTATATGTGGTCTCAGATAAATACCCACCCCATTATGTATAATAGCAACTGGCGATGACTGACTTCTTGACAGGTTACAGTTTTCTTTTTTCTTTTTTTTTAACATCTTAATTTAATTTAATTTTTTCAGTGATCCAAGATTCATTATGCACCACACCCAGTGCTCCATCCAATACGTCCCCTCCTTAATACCCACCACCAGGCTCACCCATCCCCCGCCTCCATAATCTTCAGTTTGTTTCTCAGAATCCACAGTATCTCATCTTTCATCTCCCACTCCGATTTACCCCAATTCACTTTTCCTTTTCTTGTCCTAATGCCCTCCATTTTATTCCTTATGTTCCACAAGTAAGCGAAACCATATGATACTTGACTTTCTCTGCTTGACTTATTTCACTCTGCATAATCTCCTCCAGTCCTATCCATGTTGATACAAAAGTTGGGTATTCACCCTTTCTGATGGCTGCGTAATATTCCATTGTATATATGGATCACATCTTCTTTATCCATTCATCTGTTGAAGAACATTCCACCCTAGAACAACAGAATACTCATTCTTCTCAAGCACACATAGAACTCTCTCCAGAATAGACCACATACTGGGTCACAAATCAGGGCTCAACTGATACCAAAAGACTGAGATTATTCCCTGCATATTCTCAGACCACAGTGCTTTGAAACTGGAACTCAACCACAAGAAAAAGTTTGGAAGGAATTCAAACACTTGGAAGCTGAAGACCATCCTGCTCAAGAATGTTTGGATCAACCAGGAAATCAAAGAAGAACTTAAACAATTCATAGAAAACAATGAGAATGAAGACACATCGGTCCAAAACCTATGGGATACGCCAAAGGCAGTCCTAAGGAGGAAATACATAGCCATCCAGGTCTCACTCAAAAAAATTGGAAAATCCCGAACACATCAACTCTCTTTACACCTTAAAGAACTGGAAAATCAACAACAAATTAAGCCAACCCCACGCACAAGAAGGGAAATAATTAAGATAAGAGCAGAGATCAATGGGTTAGAAACTAGAGATACAGTAGAACACATCAACAAAAGTAGAAGCTGGTTGTTTGAAAGAATTGAAAGAATAAGATCGATAAACCTGTGGCCAAACTAAATCCAAAAGAAAAGAGAGGGGACCCAAATTAATAAAATTATGAATGAAAGGGAAGAGATCACGACTAACACCAAAGAAATAGAAACAATCATCAGAAATTATTATCAACAGTTATATGCCAATAAGTTAAGCAACCTAGAAGAAATGGATGCACTCCTGGAAACCTATAAACTTCCAAGACTGAAACAGGAAGAAAATGACAACCTGAATAGACCAATATATAGTAACGAGATTGAAGCAGTGATCAAAAACCTCCCAAAAAACAAAAGTCCAGGACCTGATGGGTTCCCTGGGGAATTCTACCAAACATTCAAAGAAGAAATAATACCTATTCTTCTGAAGCTGTTTCAAAAAATAGAAACAGAGGGAAAACTTCCAGATACTTTCTATGAAGCCAGCATTACCTTGATCCCCAAACCAGGTAGGTTACAGTTTTCAAATTGACCTTGAAATTAAAAGCAAAGAATCAAAATACTTAAAATCATAGACCCATGGGTAGTTAGAGCTAGAAAAACCCACAGAAATAATCTAGTTTAATTCCATTAATAGTATTCTGTCTTTCTGGAGTATACTTAGCACTAATTTTACACCTCTCAAATATGATAATCCTTTAAAACCTAGCTAAGGTTGCTCTCTGAAGGGGGAACTGACAGAAATCAAGGGATTTACCCAAGATCATCCTGCACAGACTAGATAGTTAAATGATTTATTTTTCCCAATCCAACAGTTCTAATCATCGAAATTTTCACAGTGGAACAACACTGTTAAAATTGGACATGAAAACATTTTTAGCCATGAACAGCACGAGGGCAGATCTTTCAATTTCATTTTCCTAATGTTGATTAGTCATTTCCAATCTGTGCAAGATTTTTAATAGTAAGTTCTCATCTGAATTTGGAAACAATATGGCCTGATTTCACTGAAAAATTTCTTCCTATGAATATTTCCTTTTCTGGCAATTACTAATTTTGAATATTTAGAATTGAAGTGTTTTTGAAAGAATTTTGGAAAACTTCACCTATTTGCAACAGGTTTCATTTTGAAATACTGACATGTCTCAGGCATATACTTAACTTTCTGGATTTTTTTTCAGGAGGTAAATTAAAATATATGGCATTAATTAATAATCTGTATATTTACTGAACAGTTGGTACAGATAAGATCATAAGAGGTAGTAACCCTTGAGATATTAAGTTATGGGCCTTTCGGATTGGTGAGGGACCTAGATATGCACACAAATCAGCAATATAAGAAAAGTATATATAACATTTTAGAAGGAGTGAAAAAACATATGTATTTCAATCAGTAGTGAGATGGACAAAATTGGAGTAGGTTACAAATCAGCTGGGCCATCAAGGCTGGGCAGAAGTCAGACAGCAGCACCCTTTCTTCTCACTCTTCCATATTCCCCAAATTCAGTTAGCTACAAAGTCCTGTTGATTTTACATAAATATGCCTTAAATTCCTCCACTCCCATTTTAAATTCAGGACCCCTTATTTCTTTGCTTTACTATCGCAATAGGTTCACACTCACATCCGTACCTCAATCTGACTTCTAATTCTTCTTGCTACACTGATAACAGGATATTTTTTCTGAAATAAAATTGAAGCATGTGACCTTCCTGTCTTCAGAAGCTCTCCAAAGCACCATGACACTTCTAAATTTCTAGGCATAATGAATAATATTCTTCAGATTCTGGGATCTTCATTTTTGTCTAACATTATCTCCCACTCCTCACACATGAATTTTACAATATATCTTCTAGGCAGTTATAAAATATAATAAAAGCACATACAATTATCGAACATGCTAAACTGTTTCATGTCTTCTCTACCATTTTGCCTTGTTCCATCTCTCTGAAATTGTATTCTCAAACAATTATGAGAATTCTAGCATGTGCACAGCTCTATTCTTAGAAATACGAGAGAAGGTTGAAATAGACATTGCCCTTATTCTCACATAGTTTTCAGCTGGAGTCCTTAGTATCTTTAATATATTGCTCTTTCTTTCTATAATACTTCTCTGGTAAATGCCCTAAACATTTGTGTCCCAGATGCCAAACTTTGCATTACACAGAATATAATCAATAAATACTTATTGAGTAAATAAAAACAAAGAAAATTAAATCTTAGCAAAGGCATAGATGTAGGGGGGGCGCCTGGGTGGCTCAGTCATTAGGTGTCTGCCTTCGGCATGGGTCATGATCCCAGGGTCCTGGGATCGAGCCCTGCATCAGGCTCCCTGCTCTGCGGGAAAGCCTGCTTCTCCCTCTCCCACTCCCTCTGCTAGTTTTCCCTCTCTCACTGAATCTCTTTCTCTGTCAAATAAATAAATAAAATCTAAAAAAAAAAATGGCATAGACATAGGAAAGGTTATGTTATGTAGAGGGAGAGCAAGTTTGACTGGAATGCACGATGTATTACAAGAAGAGAGTAGAAAGCAGAAAAAGGGAGAAAACAGAAACAGGAAGAAATTAAAAAACTTCCACGTATGTGCCAGATACTATTATTTGTTGTGATATGTTCCCTGTGGCCATCCTAGAAGTAGCCCAATTAAACAAACTAGGAAATAATGCTGGAAGGTAGTGTGAAGTCAACTTGTGGCAGTCCTGCAAGGCCAAAGTAAGTAATTTGCATCATATCTGCTAGATAATGAACAGTAAAAACATAATGGGGCACCTGGGTGGCTCAGTGAGTTAAGCCTCTGCCTTCGGCTCAGGTCATGATCTCAGGGTCCTGGGATCGAGCCTGCATCGGGCTCTCTGCTCAGCATCTCTGCTCAGGGAGTCTGCATCCCCCTCTTCCTCTGACTGCCTCTCTACCTACTTGTGATCTCTCTCTGTCAAATAAATAAATTTAAAAAAAAATAATAACGTGACTGCCAAGAGTATTAGATGGATGATAGGTTGTGAGAATATAGTGATAACTTGGTATAGAGTAAGCATCCAGATAAGAGGACAAAGCCTGAACTGCCAATAGGAATGGAGAGTAATAATGATAATAAAAATGGACAATACACTTATTGAATGCTTATTTTACACCAAAAATGGCACCAAACATTTGTTCTGCATCATTCATTCATTGTATACATAGGCAGAAACACACACACACACACACACACACACACACACACACACACACACATTCAGTTAAGTGAATAGGATTCTCAAAACCACATTTAGAGTAAGTTATTATTACTATTTTACAGAAGAGAAATGGGAGATTTAAGAGAGAGGGTTCGGTGAATTGTCTGAGGCACAGCTAATGAATGTTGGAGACAGATTTCAAAAACAGTTCTGTCTCCTGAACCTGTACTCCTAACTACTTAGCTTTTCTGTAGAGGTAGAATAGACTAGTTAGATGAAGTGAGTGGAGAAGTGAGAAGTAAGAAATGACTACAAAGCATGCTATCTGGCAACTAGGAGTATAGGACACATTTATTATGCAATTATTATGTGCCAACACACATTATGCCACACACTTTAAAAACTTGACCTAATTTAATTTCTACAACAGACTGTATGGCACATAAAATAATTCCATTTCACAGATGAGTATATCAGAACCACTTACTTAGGAAAACATAAATTGGCAGTACCATTAGAGACAGAGGCAGAAATAAGGATTTCCTTCTCCTCCCTGCCACTGTGCTACTCTGCCTCCGCCACCTCCCAATTAGTGTTAGAAAGGCCAAGGAACACCTTCTTACTCTAAAAGAAAAAATCAGAAGTATGAGAAGATATAGGCAGCTTGATAGGAGAACAAAGGTGTAAGAATTCCATGTGGGAATAGAGTAACTCTTTTATAGTAAATTTGAAACAGTGAAGTGAGGGGTACTGCTGAGCGGAGATTCGAAGAGAATAATAATAATAATAATAATAATAATAATAATAATAAACAGCTAGAAACCCAGAAATGTAAGAGGACCAGTTATAACAGCACTAATCCATAGTGAGAGGAAGAAGTTTCATTTCCTAAAATACTTAAAGAACATTAAGTTCTAATTATATCTTTAAAGTTCACCCTAGTCATAAACATTGATACATTTTAAAAAAAGTAAGATAAATTACTTTCATCATATATCCAAGTTATATTATGCAGCCTTTGGGAATATTGCACCCCAAATACAGTATACCTGGCACACATTTACCAAAAGCAACAGAAGGGAGCACCCTGATGTAATTAGTGAGGCAAATGTTAAGAAAAATAAGCTAGTTATTTGGATATGATATGATATATGTGATACAATGGATATTCTGACTTAAAAAAATCACTAGAGGAAGTCATCTGCTTTACAGTGTCACTAGAATGTTTATAATTGCTAAGGCGAGTTATTGTTCTACCATTGTGTACTGAATCATACAAGACTATCACTGACTTCTCTCAGGCTTTACTTATGTATCTGTCTACTCTACTGACAGGTAGACATTTGTCAAACTGATGCATATAGAGACCTGAAATAAATTAGAACATATAACTCTGAACAGAAAAGGCTACCAACCTTATAGTCAACTAACATTCTGAACATTTTTCCTACCAAACACCTTGATTTATTATTATCTTGTCAAGCTCTGTTGAGTATCTGTCTGCTACATGCTTATTTTGTTTTATTTGTAACTATTACATGGTCTCATGTAAAAGGAAAATAAAAAGTCTCAAAAGAACATGAAAGTTATACCTCAAACAAAACAATCAATGCATTGCAATAAATTTATCTCTTTTCCACGTTACCAAGAGTATTGGTGTTACTATGACTCATTCTGCCTAAATTCTGCAAACATTTCATCTTGTAGTTTAAATTCCATCCTATTCACAAAAGAAGCCTTTACTTGTTACAACAAAATTTATTTTTTCTCTTCTTTATTCTTCACTTATATTAAATTAAATAATTAGAGTATTCATCTTTCTTGGTGTTAAGTAGGTTTGCTCTTATCTGTAACATGGATGAATTTCAGTCATAAGTCCCAACCATGTACAATTAACTGACATTTGATCTGCTTGCAGAAACGTTTGAATTAACACAAATAGCTAAAAATAATATGACAAGGGTGGTCTCAATAAGCTTAATTTCACAGACATTTCTGGCCCAGACAATGCCAATCTGTTGGCATGTTTTTTAATAAGAAAAAAAGCTTTTATCTACACGATGAGGAAATTCATATAACATATTGTAGACACACTTTCTCCAAGAATGCCACATATTCTCTTCTAAGAATTATTAAAAATATAGATTGTTTATAGTATTTGGAAAAATCATGTAAAAATAGCAAGATATGGAGCTCTTTAATCGGTGTGTTCATCAAATGCTCTTTTCAAACTTTTTTTTTCTTTTTTTGGTCCGGGGGACACAAGTCATTTTACCGAGGGCAGTTTCAACATGGTTCCAATACAATTCTTACCAGCATTAAAATAAAACCAATGCTGGTAAGATTTTCTACTATTTGGCCTCTGAATAACATTACCTTTATACAAATCAAAGCACACACACACACACACACTATGTGTGTGTGTGTGTGTATATATATATATATATATATATACACACACACACACACACACACATACACACACACACATACATGTAGTGGCATCCAATCCACTGTGTGGACGTGTGTGTATGTGTGCACACATGCAGGCACCTGTGTATACACATGCAGGCACATGTATAAAAGCATGTGACTAGAAACTGCCATATTATTTAACTGGTTTAAACATGTGACTCAAGGTAGGACAACTTTCAGACTCAGAGTAGGTACGCCTACACTATCATGCATCCCTGCAAGGAGTAGATGATAGAAAGTAAAATTTAAAGAGAAAGAGTTTCATAGGTTAGTAAGAAGGAAATTCATCAAGAATGTGTCTTTAACATAATAAATGTTAAATTTTCAAAATTAACATATTTAAATACGTTAATTTTTTCAAAATAATCAGAAGTGGCAGGTTCGGTAATATATCTAAATACTTTTAGAACAAACTGCTTTTGTGACCTTTCAAGTATTATATGAATTGAAAACTAAGATATAAATGACGCAGCAGGATGTAAAAGAAGGAGACTGAAGATCAGTATGTCTAGTTTCTGGCCCAGAATCTATGTTTTAATTGCCATAAAAGTTGGGCAAGTAACTTAACTTCTCTGAATCTCTATTTCCTCACGTGCAAACGGAGGTAAGCACACATCCTACCCACATCACCAGGTTATTAGGATATGGAAATAAGACAATATGCATGAAGGAAATCTGCAAATGATGTAGGGCTATTTATTAATAAAATCCACTTTAAGAAAATATTCACAAAAGACCTAAATTCCATAATAATTTATACTAAATACAAAAGTAATTTAGCATACAAAAAAACTGCTTTATGGCTTCTGAATTTCAAGGAACGCTAACAGAACTTTTAGTTGGCAGATGGTCTTTAAAAGGAGCCTCTCAATAATGTACCGTTTCTAGGGGTATCTCAGTGGCTCAGTCAGTTAAGCATCTGACTTCGGCTAGGGTCATCATTTCTGGGTCCTGGGATTTAGCTGCATGGGGCTCTGCACTCAGAGGGGAGTCTGCTTCTCCCTCCACCTCAGCGCTCCCCACCCCCATGCTCTCCCTCCCTATCTCTCTTTCTCAATTAAAATTTTTACAAAATAAAAATAATGCAAAAAAAATAATGTAATGCTTCTAGAGGGAGAAATTTCAAAGAATTTTAAATGGAATAAAAATCACCAATGCTATATCTGAAATAAGATAATTTCATACTTCTTCTGTCTTTGGTATGTCTTTTTTTCCTGAAAGCTTGAATGAATACAACTTTACTTAATTTAGTTTTGTTTTTTGTTTTTCTGTTTTTTTAGTGTTCAACGATTCATTATTTGAGTATAACAACCAGTGCTCATCACAACACTTGCCCTCCTTAATACCCATCACCCAGTTACCCAATCCCCCAACCCCCTCCCTTCTGTGACCCTCAGTTTGTTTCCCAGAGTCTAGAGTCTCTCATGGTTTGTCTCCCTCTGATTTCTTCCCATTCAGTTTTCCCTCCCTTTCCCTGTGGTCCTTTATTCATATGACTTTGATACGTCTTAAAGCTAAGAAAATATCTTTAAATTATCTTTTAATTGAGCCCAAATCACAGTTTACCAGATGGTCTAGATGATCTTTAAATATTTATTCCTTTTTTTTTAATTTTTTAAGTATAGCTGACACACAATGTTACATGAGTTTCAGGTGTATCACACAGTGATACAAATTTTATTATTCTCCTCTAAAATTTTACCAGATGACTAATCATATTTTAGAGTGTATAAACAATCCAGGGACAATGAATTGGGCAGTGGTGCAAATCCAACTGCACCAGTATTCTATCATATTACTAGGAACAAAGGGTTCAAAATTTCTAAGTTTTTAACTGGCCCAGAAGACTTTATATAACTTTCAAAGTGGCCAGTTGACTCAAAGGAAGCAATATTCATACTAAAATAAATTAGCTAATTATCTTGACAGTAAAGAAAAATGGCATACTTTGTATAAATTTTGTATGCAGAATACAGAATATTGTAGTATAAATTCTGGACGGAAATACAAGGACTAATAAAATATACTCAGTTTCCTGATGGACATTCAGTCTACTTGCTCAGACCAAACACATAGCTACAAAATGATTTTATAAGAAAGAAAATTCCAGGCATGCTAATAAACACCAGTGTATACTTACATGGCAGTACTAACAAAGAGTAAACTATTAAGTACAGAAACAAATACTACTCTATGCAGTCATGGTCTGAAAAGTCTCCTTCATTAAAGATTGCACTAAAACAAGCCTAGATTATAATTAGTATTATATCTATTATTATCTATATCTATTAGTATAATAGAGGGGAAAAAAATGTGTGCCAGGGGACAGAAAAAATCTAGAACAAAAGCAGAAGAATATTATTCTTGAATCATTAATTGATTTAAGTGTATGAAATATAAGGTTTGTCATAAGCAGTAGACTAGACCGAGTTGAATGTTAGATTGCTTAACCTTTCTAAGCCACCTCCCTTAGTTATTAAATTGGAGTAAAAAAGACTGCCCTTATAGTATTATACTGAGGATTGAATGAATTTGTGTGTATAAAGTGCTTAGAATACTTCCTGGCACACAGTGAGTATTCAAATAATAACAATCACAACAACAAAAATAATGATTATAATAATACCTACTACTTTCACTGACAAAAAGCATAACAGACAAGAGCCCACTGTGTGACAGGACTTACACTGGGATAATAACAGATAGGGAGGAAAGGGTCCATAGGAGAGAAATGACAGAAGGAATGCCACCATAAAGAAGTACTTATAAGAACTAAAGCTTAGTTTGGATATAAACATTAAACTTGGAAGAAATGTTAAAGTTGTCACAAAACTTTCAAAACTACTTGCATAAAAGAATAATGATAGTACTTACCAAAAAGACAGTAATATCGGAGGAGATAACCTGTTTTTCAGGGAATTAGATCCTCTCAAAATCTGACCCTCTCAAAATTGGAAGCATGAATTTATAAGCAAAGGCAATTTTTCTTTAATACTCATGACCATCTCAGGGCGCCTGGGTGGCTCAGTAGGTTAAATCCTCTGCCTTCGGCTCAGGTCATGATCTCAGGGTCCTGGGATCCAACCCCTCGTTGGGCTACTTGTTCAGTGGGGAGCCTGCTTCCTCCTCTCTCTCTGCCTGCCTCTCTGCCTACTTGCAATCTCTCTCTGTCAAATAAATAAATGAAATTAAAAAAAATACTTATGACCATCTCTGCTTTATCAATATAGTTTCATATCTAAATTAATGACAAGAACAGGTTTTATGTAATCTATTCAAGATCACTAGAAAAAAAATGGGGTACACTATAGTTAGACCCTTCTATTATTAGTAATAATAATAGTAAAGATTTATTAGATTCTTTCTATATGCCAAGCAGAGGGTCACTTATGTAACAACTCTAAGGTAGATACTACTATTTCCATTTCACATAGAGAAGTAATTCACCTAAGCTTGAATGGTTAATAAACTACAGACCCATTTGAATCTATGAAGGCTGTTCTTGGAGTTTATGCTCTTACTAAAACCTCCTATAATTTCTTATAATTTGTTTTTGAGTAGCACAAATATCAGATCATGTCACTCTTCTGCTCAAAACTTTCTGATGATTTCTATTTTACAGAACCCTTCAAAATGTGTCCAGTACACCTCACCCGACTTGTTTAATTTCATCTTCTACCCTCTACTCCTGGATCACTCTATTTCAATTACAAGAGCCTTCCTACTGTCCCCCAAACACAACTCCAGTCACAAACTCTTTGCACTTAAGTGTCCCATCTGCCTGCCCCACTGCAGCCCACATATTCAAGGCTGGAGTTAGTTCTGTCTTCTCTTCTAGGTCTTTGCTTAAATGTAATATTCTTAGTAAGCCTGTCCTCAATGAAACTATTTTAGACCATAACCCTTTTCCTAATCATCAATATTCACCATTCCCTCTACCTCTTGCTTGCTTTACTTCTCCTCCACAGCACTTATCTAATCTAACATAATCTAATTTACATTTTTTTTATTATGCTTATTATCTGTGTCTCATCACTAAAAGGCAAGCTCTAAAAGGGTACATACACTTTTACATCTCTAATACTGCGAATATTACCTGTCACATAGAGCCGAATAAATATTTGTTGAATGTATACATGATTGAATGAATGCAAATATACTGGTAATTAAACAAATTTTTTTTCAAAAGAATAAAGCGGAAAAGGGAATCGGAATTAATATTTATTTAGCATCTAATGTATGCCAAGAAGTCTATTGGGTGTTTGCATACTCACTACTCATCTAATTCTGTGAGACAGAAAGTTCCCCTTTTTTATAGAATAGGAAACAGACTCCGAGGTTTAATCAGCTATTCCCAAAACAAACTGTAATAAGTAATGAAGCCAAGTTGTAAACAGTGGTCTTTTTGATTCTGAGGGTCCATGAGCTTCCTGCTTTATCACCCTGCCTCTTGCAAAGTATTTTAGGCACTAGCTGGGATTTACATATCTAATCTAACAGCGGTTTTTAAAAACATTTGCATGTGTAAACCTTATCATATTCACGTGGAGGGACGCAATTACAGGTAACTTTTCAAATCAATTGTATTGTGATGATTAGTTTAATGTGTCAAGTTGGCTTCACTATAGCACCCAGTCATTTAATCAAACACTAGTCTTTTTTTTTTATTCTTTGCAATCAAACACTAGTCTTAAGTATTGCTGTAAAAATACTGTGTAGGTGCAGTTAGCATCTAAAATGAGTTGTCCTCAAGTAAATTAGTTTACCCTCCATAATGTTAGCGGGGCCTACTTCAATCAGTTGAAAGGCATTAAGAGTAAAAACTAAGGTCTCCTGGAGAAAGAGGAAATACTACTCCAACACTACAGCATTAACCCCTGCATGAAATTCCAGCCTGCCAGCCTGTCCTACAGATTTCAGACTTGCTAGCCCCCACCAATGTGTGAACCAATTCTTTAAAATAAACCTCTTAATACATATGTGTCCATTCTGTTGATTTTGTTTTTTAGGTTCTGGAGGACCTGCCTTTCATAAATACTACCTAAATGTCTGAAACAATAAGTAGGACAAAACAGAAACTCCATATATAGACTTTCAGCAATGCTAGGTATGTAGCAGATGACAAGTATTTGTTAAGTATAGATAAACAAAGAGATGGCTTACTTAAAGCAGAAATAAGAAAGCAAGTCTATAAAATAATTAAAGAAAATATTATCTACCAGAAAAAGCTTTAAGTAAACTTTAGACTGATATTAAATATCTTGTTTAATTTTTACAGTTATCAAAATTCATTAAAGTTATCCAGAATTAGCGTTAATCTTATTTACTTTAAATCTTAGACTCACTATGGCTTCTTACAGCGTTCTTTACTACAGGTATTGGTATAAGGTATAATTCTCACCATAAATAATTCAACAGAGTCCTAATAAAGTGCTGGAAAATACACGAGAGCCCTTAAGAACACTGAACATGGAGTTAGGAAAGCGGTTCATTTAGAAAAGGGTCTCCTCCACTATAAATGACCTTGGAAAAGTCATTTAAAAAGAGTCAGTCCTAATATGGTTGTGTGGAATAAGGAGATAATTCATATGAAAATTATGTATATACTGTAGATCACTACACAAATATTATTTTTGCCATTAAACATTTGATGGTGGCAATAACAGCATGGCATGTAATTCTATCTCAAATGTGTTTAGAATTGGAATTTCAACTGGAATTTAAATAAAAACTTAAAAAAAGGGAAAAAGTAAAAAAAACTGTCTTTCAAAACATCATATATCGGGCGCCTGGGTGGCTCAGTGGGTTAAAGCCTCTGCCTTCGGCTCAGGTCATGATCTCAGGGTCCTGGGATCGAGGCCCGCA